>OMLI01072466.1:0-19419 GCA_900302605.1 Rondeletia loricata | reverse complement strand
TGCAGAGCGGCTGCACTGCCTAACAGAATCTCCTGGACTGCTCTGCTTCAGCACCCTCCTGGTTGGCTGAGGCTGGGACCGTTTGGGCAGGAAGTATTATGTACATAGAGAGAGAGAACAGTAACTGTACTGTTATGGCTACTTCATACTTGTGATTCCTAATCACAAGACTTCATTACAATTTATCTGCAGTGTTTCATTCTTACAGATGTGCCCTTAGGGTTAAGGTTAAGGTTAAAGGAAATAGTGATTGGCAATGGTTATATAGCAAACTGATTTGGGGTTAAATATGAATGATCAAGCCTTTTTCCACTTTTCCAGTGTCTTCTTGAAAAGATCTGCTTCCAATGCTTTGGTTTTAATTGGGTTTTCCACTGTCAACAATGGCCCTCAGAGAAACTTTGCTTTGAACTCAGGTTATTTTTGCTCAGCATTGGAAAAAGATCAGACAGCCACCAGAACAGGATTTGACATAGTGTGGTGGCATGCTACTTTTGTGTGATGCTTTTCATTGGCTCCTTTTCAAAATCGAGCAGACAATAAAAGATGCCTCATAACACAGTTTTTAATAAACTTAAACTGTGCATTAATAATCCCAGGACATGTTCTGGATGAAATCAGTTATTCTTCTTGTTAACCTCACCATGTCATATGCCTTGTACCTGCCTGTTGGTAACCAGGCAACATGCCCTATAAACTACATGCAAGACTTTCTGGAGAAACAAATTTTCACTTTTATCATAATTTCTCCTCTCTGTCGTCTGTGGGTTTCTTTTTAGAATGCAACTAGTCCTCACCTTTTAGCCAGGATTACCGCTAAGAGGATTTTGATCGTGAAACTTGGCTTGAAGTATACTACTGACATCTGTTCCAGCTCTTTCAGATATCGGCAGGGATTATCTGCCTGTGACCACTGTATACATTCACGTTTAATGTAACTAACACATTGGGATTTTCTCTTTATCAGGCACAGAAAGCTTGGATTGAGAGGACTTTTCTGAAAAGAGAATGTGTTCACATATTTCCCAGCAAGGACCCCACCAGGTAATTTTCTTCTTCAGCTCCTCTTCTTGATGCGTAATTTATCACACATGGCCTCAAGTTACAACGACCATGTCATTGCCCCATATTTCTTGTTCAGCATGAGGGAGAATATGGAGAACATTGGTTGCAGACTGATAAGCAGAGTAATCTCCCCTGACATAAATCTGTACACTCTGTACAATCATCGAAACAACTTGTCCAATATAATACGAAAACAACTCAAAAATAATGTACAATTAATCAATTCAAGTCAAAATGACTTGAGATTAATTTAAGTTAACTTGACGTTTAAAGTCCATTTGTATGAGATATACAGTTGTAACTTATTAGCATTTCTCCCTATTATGCTGCAATTTGATAGCTACAACCTATTTTCACTTGTATTCAAATTTACTTAAAATGTGGATGCTATGTATGTCTTTGTGATGTGTTATTTTATCCAATGGTTTGTTTTTGAAGGAAAAATAGTAACACAGCATTGAAGAAATTGGTATCCACTTAATCCTGTTCACTCTCTGTGAGCATATAGGGCCAAATCGTATCTACTGTTCAAAGGATGTAGAATATTAAGCATGACATTTTATACGGCTCTATAGTCACTATTACTAAAGTTTTAAATTGATTAGACATAATTTGTGCCCACTTATTCATTCATTCGTTGAATTATGGATACATGATTATGAATAGAAGCAATGCATTTTTTAAAGTGTGTTGTAACACATGATTATCATCCTGGGCTCTGAGAATAGGCTGAGAGCTACCAGAGAGAACAACCCAGTGTGCGTTGAGGCACGTATTTCCCAGAAATGGCCACAGGCATGTAAGAGCCTGGGCAATGTGTGAACCGAGGAGGGCAGACAGCCAAACAACAACAACAGTCTTTGATCTGTGTCATTCACTCCTAATATACTTGATGCCACTGACTAGTGTACTGCTCAGGGTTCTCTATGAATAGTCAATAAGATTTTACGTGTGGAGCTCAGAAATCAGGGACGATATGTTTGTGTCACACAGCACGTCACCCAGAACTGAACTGTTGACTGAGCGACTCTCTATAACATGATGCCTTGTTCTGTGCTCTGTCTAGATGTGCCTGTGGTCAGCTGACGGCGCAGCATGTGGCCATCCCCCCTGGTGCGCTCACCAACAAGCCATCGGAGGAGAACCAGCTGCTGCAGATTGAAACCTCACAGGAGAAGTGGTCTGTGCTCAAGCACACTAAGACCTCCCCAACAGACGCCTTTGGCATAATCGAGTTCCAGGGTGGAGGATTCATCAACAAGGCCATGGTAAGTTTCACTTGTGGCCTTCTAACCAATCTGGTGCCACTGTGGTGGATTATAAACTGACCACTGTAGTAGGCCTAATGTGGTTGGTCCTGTTACTGCGGAAAAACTCAGTACTCAGTCAGTGGGACTTCTCACTGAATGTGGTTAAATAGAGCAAATCTAACCTAATGTTCAAAACTCAGGGTTAATAACGTGATTGTGTGAAAATATTAAGCATGACATTTTATACCGATCTATAGTCACTATGAGTAAAGTTGTGAATTGAATAGAAATCATTTGTACCTATTTATTCATTCATTCATTGAATTATGGACACCTCTGATTAGAAGATGTTCTATATTCATTATGGATTTGTGATTATCAGTTAAAACAATGCATTTTTACAGTGTATGTATAGTGTATTTTACAGTGCAAGTTTCACCTGTGGCCTGCTTACCACTACGGAGCCACTGAGGTGGACTATAACTTGACACAGTACTTTTCCCTTCTTCTCTTTCCTAGTATATCCGGGTATCATATGACACCAAGCCCGACAGCCTGCTGCATTTGATGGTGAAGGACTGGCAGTTGGAGCTGCCCACCTTGCTCATCTCTGTGCACGGAGGTCTCCAGAACTTTGACCTCCAGCCCAAACTCAAGCAAGTTTTCGGTAAAGGCCTGATCAAAGCTGCCGTCACCACTGGAGCTTGGATCTTCACGGGCGGAGTCAACACTGGTAGGGACCTTGACCGTTCACATAACAGTTCAGGATAATGCTTTTAATGTTCACTTAACAAATCACAATTTCGGATATTAGAAGATTACCTTTGCTCTAAATTCTCATTACATCTATTCTGAAATTTCCTGGAGGGGATTTGAACGACCCATTGTCACAGGTTTAGGCACTATAATTAAAGCTTTTGTGTGAAAATGTATCTCAAATGCAAATCTGTGTGGATTTTGCACGCAGTAGCCACATTGTGTCCCGTGATGCAGCCCCATTAGGCAGCTGAAACAGTCATTATTCACGTTGCTATGTTTGGCTTTTAACAACTTAGGGGTGATCCGTCACATCGGGGATGCCTTAAAGGACCACTCCTCCAAGTCGCGAGGGAAGGTGTGTGCTATAGGAATCGCTCCATGGGGCATCCTGGAAAACAAAGAAGACCTTATTGGAAAAGATGTAAGAACATTTGGCGCTGCATTCCCTTTAGTTTCCTGAAAGACAAAGACCTTTCTCATACTAATAGTTCATTCTTGAAACATTTCAAGGCCCGGTGCTTCTTCTAATTCCAGGTAACCAGACCCTACCAGACGATGTCCAACCCACTGAGCAAGCTGGCTGTGCTCAACAACAGCCACTCCCACTTCATCCTGACTGACAACGGTACGTGCGGGAAGTACGGCTCTGAGGTCAAACTCCGTCGACAGCTGGAGAAGCACATCTGCCTGCAGAAGATCAACACCCGTAAGTCACACGGTGCACCGTAGATAGCAGATAGATGTCAGTGCTGCTTCATCCTCCATGGTGTGTGTGTGTGTGACCTTCTTGTTGTTCTTGTTGGACATGTGGATGGAGAGTTCCTCTGTGACCTGTGGGCTTCCCTTTGTCATCCTATGCCTGGAGCTTGGATAAGGCAGGGACAGCAAAGGGATGCTCAGCTGTCACCACTGACTTCATTCCCTCACTCCTGTGGTTTGTCTGTTTACACATGAAGATCACATCAATGTTCAGCGTGTTCTACTTCAACACATCACTCTCCAAATTCTATTGTGCAAAGTAACAATACTATAAGGTGGACAATTCAATAATAAATGGATGGATGGAGGGACAGACTGATTCTCTGTTCTCTGATGTGCTTCAGGTCTGGGCCAGGGAGTCCCTCTGGTGTGCCTGATAGTGGAGGGAGGTCCCAACGTTATCTCCATCGCCTTAGAGAGCCTGCGGGACGAGCCTCCGATTCCTGTGGTGGTGTGCGATGGCAGCGGTCGCGCTTCCGACATCATTTCCTTCGCACACAAATTCTCAGAGGACGGAGGGTGAGATATTGGATGATTTCTTCCTTAGTAGTACTCTGTTATTATGCCTCTGGTACAACGCTTGGATGTCATCACGAATCTCTTGTTCCAGACTCGTCAATGATGACGTCAGAGACCAACTTTTAGTGACTATTCAAAAGACCTTCAATTATAGCAAAAACCAATCACAGCAGATCCTGCTCATGGTTATGGAGTGCATGAAAAAAAGAGAACTGGTGAGTAGAGGAATAAGCCAAGTGAAATATTTGAATCCTCATACAGGACAAATATCAGGCATGAATATCTTCAAGCTGCTAGTCTTTCACAACTACCCTGCATTAGAAAATAATAACACATATATGTTTCAATCAATAAATATTGAGTTGCAAAGCATTTGTTCTCCATTGTCATTCCTTTATTCAACTCATTTGTCTATTCCCTATTGAATAAACATAATCCCCACAACCAGCTTGTCCTTTCTCCTACTCATTGTGGTCATGTGTGTTCTATCATGTAATCCACAGCTTCATAGTAGCACACCATCATCAACCCTAATGTGTTTTGCAAACAGCTTGTAAAGTGGCTGGTGGACTCTGTTTTTACTTTCATGTAAACAATATGTTTCAGTGCTCTGCTATGAGATACTGACCTGGTAAGTGTCCTCACAGTCAGAGTATCCCTGAGCTGAAAGTGTTTGCCGGAGAGCCTGATACATAAACAGCGGCACCATTTGTGCATCTCCAGTGATGTGATTAGTAGTTTGTAATGCCCAGCGCATATAATCCCCAGACTCCATACATTTGGGTGGGAAAGATCAGTGCACACAACCACCTGCTTAGCAGAGGCTCTTATTTCATCCATCCGCAGTAGCATGCACCACACAGATGGAGGAGAAGATCCATCTCCCTAATCCTCAGCCAGGTTCCTCTCTCTCTCCATGCTAATTCTCCCCAGGATTTTTCAGTCCCCAGAGTGGTATCACTGCACCAGTGTCTGTATCCTCTATCCCCAATGTATTAGACTGCCTAATGCTCCAACACACTCAGATAAGCAACTTAAACTGCTTTTTCAAAGATCATACTGCCTTGAGCTTTTTCTGTACCATTTATTTTTCACTGATACCCGACCCAGACAATGTGACAGGACTGCCAAGTTTTTGAGCTCTTTATATGTGACTAAGGGGGCATTTCATTGCCTGCTCTCAGTCTAAAGTGCCATAACTAACCTACAGGTGAATCAGTGTCACTGACTAGTCCCCACATAATCCTTTCATCCTAAGTGCATCCAATGTGAACAGCTGGGGCAGACAAAGAAGAACACTGATCAAAAGGGCTGCAATTTGCAGTGATCTACCACCACCATGAAGCATTTAACCGAATTACGAGCTTTCCATTACACAAGCCTCCCTATTTGCGAAATTAAAAAAAAGAACCGAGGGCACCCTACTACTTTCTGAAAGAGCACCACAAGTTTTCAGTCTAACAGCTCTGTGCTGATGCACAGGCCGCTCATTATTAACGCATCCCGAGACCAGTTCTGAAATCTCTGGCACCACGCCACATATTCATGCCAACCTAATCCCATTTACCATGGCTGCACATGTGACAGACCCGTCAGTGTAATTCCATTTGATATAGTCCAGTCTATAACAATGCAAGTACTCTCACTCCATCTGACAAGTAAATTAGCTGTCCGTGCTCGTAGGGTCAATCACAGAGTGCTGTAGTGAGAAGTCTTACAACTTTAAACTGCTGAAAGAATCTCCAATCAGTTGTCTCCACATGTACAGCACATATTGTTATACTGAGAGTGGGAACACATTCCTGGTATCATTTCATTCATTCATTCATTCACTGATGTATGCGTTCAGTCATTAACTGATTCTTTCATCATCTTCCTACCTACCTCACTCATTCACTCTCTTCTTTTTCCTTTTTTTTTACTCTCAAACATAGATTACAGTTTTTCGGATGGGTTCTGAGGGACAGCAGGATATTGAAATGGCCATTCTTACTGCCTTGTTAAAAGGTATTCTCTGAGTACATCACAATCTGATATGTGAACAACAAAGAACTTAATTGTCTATAATCTCGCAGCAATGTTTCTCTCACTGTGTACTACATACCGCCTGTTCAGTACTCTCTCTCTCCCTCTGTTTGTTGTGTTGTCAGGCACAAATGCCTCAGCCCCGGACCAGCTTAGTTTGGCTCTGGCCTGGAACAGAGTGGATATTGCTCGCAATCAAATCTTTGTTTATGGACACAATTTACCAGTGAGTGGTGTTCGCCTCAAACTACAGTAAATTGCTACTTCCACACATGAGTGCACTACAGTTGCCAAACATGTATTAAGCTTGAAGGAAAGGATTTTTAAATAAAAAAGAGTGTGTTCTCATATGCTCATTGACATACAGCAGTAGTACAGAAACATCTTGTTTTAAAAGCCTCTCCTTTCAACTGAGTTGCGTTTCTCTGGGATACAAAAATGCCCATGATTGAATGTAATCAAGTAATAATCATAGCAGCGTAAAAGACTAATATGCTGCAAACAAAAGGATGCTATAGGTTTCTTTCTCTCTTATTCCTGCTTGGTCAGCCTGCTAGTGCCCTACTCAAGACTACAGCCTCCTACGCCCCGTCCCAGGAGAGGCAGAGGAGCCCTGCCAGCGCTCCTCATAACAAAGCCCGGGGAAAGAAGGGCAAGGGGAAGGGAAAGGCAAAACCTGAACCTCCAGAGGAAACAGATCCAAGGAAGTTGGAGTTGATTCGTTGGGTAAGACTGGGGTTCACTGCATACAGATAACAAACACTTTCAAGACTTCAGACCTAAAACTAGAAAAAATAGTATGGCTGTTGTGTGGTGTAAATTATAATAATTCTGCCTAAGACACCATCAGTACACACAATTTCACATGTATGACCCTCTCTTAGGTAAACTCTCTGGAGCAGGCTATGATGGACGCTCTGGTATTGGACAGAGTGGACTTTGTCAAACTGCTCCTAGAGAACGGGGTCAATATTCATCACTTCCTCACCATTCCCAGACTAGAGGAGTTATACAACACGGTAGGCCTGATACATTAGAGCAAATGAAAATGAGACATTCTGAATGCCACAAAGTGCAAAGACAAAAATAAACAAACAAAGTTGAAAACAGTTGCCATTCATGACTAACATATTCTATTCTACATCACAGAAACTTGGCCCTGCTAATACACTGCATGTTGTGGTTAGGGATGTCAAAAAGGTAAAATGATCTCTCCTAATGTGGCTGTTTGCAACATCATGTCTAATATTTCAGATCATTTCAAGTTCTATATTATCTTGAGATGCTTGTTGTATAACCTTGTTTGGTGATGCTGCAGGGAAACCTTCCTCCAGATTATCAGATCACCTTGATTGATATTGGTCTGGTGCTGGAGCACCTCATGGGCGGAGCTTACAGGAGCAATTACACCAGGAAGGCTTTCCGCAACCTCTACAATAACCTGTATGGACTAAAACGGGTATGCATGGGTGGAACAAATTGTATTCTATGGGGTTGTTCATCACATCAACTAATGTTTGATATTAATTAACATGTTTTATCCTCTTTTTGCAGCCAAAAGCTCTGAAACTTCTGGGAATGGAGGTGAGGCATCCTTTTCCAAGCAGAACACTTTCAATTTGCTAATGAAACACCATGATGAAACGACAATCAAACTCACTCACACAGCAGAATAAACTGTGATCTGATTATTTTATATTTCATTAGGATGATGAACCACGGCAAAAAGGCAAGAAAAAGCTCAAAAAGAAGAAAGAGGAGGAAGTTGAAATTGACGTGGATGACCCTGAGGTCTGTCGATTCAAGTACCCCTTCCATGAGCTGATGGTGTGGGCAGTGCTAATGAAGCGCCAGAAGATGGCCTTGTTCCTGTGGCAGAGAGGAGAGGAGGCTATGGCGAAGGCCCTGGTGGCCTGTAAGCTATATAAGGCCATGGCCCATGAGTCCTCTGAGAGTGAGCTGGTGGATGACATCTCCCAAGACCTGGAGCACAACTCCAAGTCAGTGCCTCAGTGTTTTTCCCCACAGTCTGATGTCTTGTAATTGAATAACGGATAAAATCTCTCACTTATATTTCAGTTGCAGTGTGACAAGTTGCTTACCACACGTGCACATCACCCCAATGGTTAACATACCTGTCACTTTTAGAAATGACTTTGCTGATCACTTTTAAGACGGATGGGTCTGGCATCAAGTTATATCACAGACGTTTTAATCCCATATGAGACATATTGCAGCCTGGGGTCTTCAGGCAGGTCCCTATTGGCTTTTTAAAAGTTTAGATTGAAAACAAGCGGCACTTTGCCATTAGGGCTCCTGGAATTTGGAACGACCTACCTGATGAGCTTACGCCGTCTAAATCAGTCTCGTCTATTAAATAACTTCTTAAAATGTACTTTTATAGACTTGCTTTTATGTAATGATCTTTTATTAATGGCCCTTGACCTCCCTTTTATGTTTTACATTCATATTTCTGCTTTTATGTTGCTGACATTGCATTTACTGTTGATTTTATCCTTTTTGTTTTGATTTACTCCTTTGTAAAGCGATTGAAAAGTACTATACAGAAATGATTATTTTAGTTCTCTATCTTTTATAGAGAATTTGGCCAGCTGGCCTATGAGCTCTTGGACCAGTCCTATAAGCATGATGAACAGGTGGCCATGAAACTCCTAACATATGAGCTGATTAACTGGAGTAACTCCACCTGTCTGAAGCTGGCTGTGGCTGCTAAACAACGTGACTTCATTGCCCACACCTGCAGCCAGATGCTGCTCACTGACATGTGGATGGGCTGCTTAAGGATCGGTAAAAACCCTGGCCTCAAGGTGACATGACATGTTTTTTTTCCTAAACAAGCCTAAAAACAGTTCTCTACAGAAAGCCATTTTGTTTGCAAATTCTTAAACAGGTTTTTCCCCATTGCTTTGCATTTCTTTTTCTTCCCTGTTGTGTTTTATCTGCTTTTAAGTATCTTTTTACTGTAGCATTTTGAGATGAGCTTTTCATCAAAAGTACATTATAAATTATTATTAGTAGTATTATTATTAGTAGTAGTATTATTAGTAGTATTATTACTGTTCATGACACAACGGTGAAAAAATAAATGATATGCAAATGCACTTTGCCCACATAGGTTATTCTGGGAATTATATTTCCTCCCCTGATTCTGCTGTTGGATTTCCGTCTTGGAGATGACATGTCCTATCAAGGACGTGGAGGCAGTAATGAGGGAAACGAGAAGGATGACACCAACGACACCAAATCCAGCAAGGTCCTGGTTCATCTGCTGACCTTGTCAAATTCATTTATTTTACACATAATTCTGCTTCTTGGTATTATTGTCAAGAACGACAGATGACAATCTCTAACTGTGACTCTGCCGTTATGTTCCAGGAGCCCAACGCTGATGCAAATTCTCGGAAGGGGGATGAAGAGGAGGGCAGCACTAAAGTCCGCAAAGTCCCCATTGGCAAAAGGTTCTTTGAGTTTTATGATGCGCCCTTCACCAAATTCTGGTTCAACACTGTAAGTCTCATTACTGTACATGTGACAAACTGTCATGACTACATTTTTCATTAATAATGAAGTGACCTTGTTGCACTGACTTTATGGAGTTTCCTTACTCTGATAGATTTCCTATCTGGGCTATCTGATGTTATACAACTACATTATCCTGGTGAAAATGGAGCGATTGCCATCTATACAAGAGTGGACTGTCATCGCATACATCCTCACGCTTGGCTCTGAAAAAGTCAGACAGGTAAAGGCCAAAAAATTTGACCATGTCATTATATCTCAAACGTCAAATGCTTTTCAAGATTTTTATGATTTTTATTTGAGGATTCTCTCTGCATGATCTTTTAACCCTGGTCTCCAGATTCTGATGTCAGAGCCAGGGAAGCTGAAACAGAAGATAAATGTATGGCTGGAGGAGTACTGGAACATCACAGACCTGGTTGCCATCTCCACCTTCCTTCTTGGCCTCATGCTACGGCTGCAGCACGAGCCTTATATGGGCTACGGCAGAGTCATCTACTGTATAGACATCATCTTCTGGTACATTCGTGTACTGGACATCTTTGGAGTCAACAAATACCTGGGACCCTATGTTATGATGATAGGGAAGATGGTAATGACATTTTATTTTTCAGTATGAGCTGAACAAATCATGTGGAAATCACATGACAGAGATGACGCGCATACAAATATGACAACAAAATGTATGTTGTTTCTTCTGATTTCTTTCAGATGATTGATATGATGTACTTTGTAGTGATCATGCTGGTGGTGCTTATGAGCTTTGGGGTGGCACGGCAAGCCATCCTGCACCCTGATGAGGAGCCCACCTGGCGCCTGGCCAGAAACATCTTCTACATGCCTTACTGGATGATCTATGGAGAGGTTTTTGCGGACTCGATAGACCGTAAGACTAGAGTTCATAGTAAGATTCTGTTTCCTGATTCTGGGCAGATGATCAGTCCTATATTAATTTATATGTCTTAAAAACTGAGGCTTGTAATAGACAATGCATTACATTATAATTCCTCAATATTTTGTCTCCCTCTGCTGGCACCTTTACAATAGGCTCTTGCTTTAATACCTGATAATACAATTGCATTGAGGAAGAGCAGAATAGGTATTATCTCCTCAATAATGATCATCTGCCATCACGTTTTATTCACAGGAACTGTGTTTCTTCTGTCAAGGTGAAGGCAACATAGAACCATTTATAAAAGGCCTAATTTGCTGGTTATTAAACCAGTTTTCTGAAGAAGTTGTGACTAAATCTGTATTTTTAATGTTGGAAAAGTGGAAAAGCGGCCAGTGATAGAAAGTACAGCAATTATTTTTATTCTTGGCTAAGTGGAGGCTAATTGGAGAAACATTTTGAGGACACAACTCCACGCTTTAGTGGGCATCAGCTTGACCTTGACAGAATTATGATAAATAACACTTTCTCCACATTTCTCTATTACTGCGCTTTTCTGGGATTTCTTCAAGTCTATGCAATGGAAATCAACCGTGAGTAGTCTTCCACTCCCAGCATGCAGTTCAAGTCAGCGAGCTCAAGATCTCAGAATAATCTCTTCAACTATACCCGCCTTTCCCCACAGCTCCATGTGGTGAACATTTATATGATGAGGATGGGAGGAAACTGCCTCCATGCATCCCTGGTGCCTGGCTCACACCTGCCCTCATGGCCTGTTACCTTCTTGTGGCCAACATCCTTCTGGTCAACTTGCTCATTGCAGTCTTCAAGTAAGTATATGTTCCAATATTTGATTGCTTGATTATTTTACAAAGAACATCTGCTGCTAAAGTTTACTTTCAAGGTGCAAGCATCTTTATACTCACTGGCCTTCGTTTCCTGTCCCACAGCAACACCTTCTTTGAAGTGAAGTCCATTTCCAACCAGGTGTGGAAGTTCCAGAGATATCAGCTGATCATGACTTTCCACGACCGTCCCATCCTGCCTCCACCTCTCATCATCTTCAGCCACCTCTACATCCTCTTCAACAGGCTGTTCCGGCGTTGCGCCAAGAAGCAAGAGGGAGAATTAGATGAGAAGGACCGGGGCCTCAGTTAGTCTCTGATAATCAATAACACATGCACACGATGATTAATATAATGCTTAACTAGTGACAGAGCATAGTTTATAGGAAGGATTTTTAAACCTTTCAGCCCAGGAGCCAAACTGATTAGTCTCATCCAGGGTCATTAATATAATTGTACTCTTATCATGTTGGAACCCAACACACATACACTTGTGAAACATTTTTGGTCCTGCCTCATAGCTTAAGAAACACTGATCTATATTTATGTCATGATTTGTTTCCAACAGAGCTGAGGCTGAACCCAGAAGAGCTGAAAAATCTGTACGAGTTTGAAGAACAGTGTGTGGAGGAATATTTTCGGGAGAAGGAAGATGAGCAGCAGTCCTCCAGTGATGAGCGCATCAAGGTTACCTCAGAAAGGTGAAGCCCCGTTTTTATTACAAGGGTGTAGTTAGTTAAGGCATTTCTAAGTATGTTTCATATTTACACTGGAGAAATCTTCTCATATTTCTCTGGTGTTCTTGGCAGGGTTGAGAATATGTCCATGCGTCTGGAGGAGGTAAATGAGAGGGAGAACACTATGAAGGCCTCCCTGCAGACGGTGGATCTGCGCCTGGCCCAGCTGGAGGAGATCCATGGACGAATGGCAGTCGCCCTGGAAAAGCTTGCTGGGGTAGACAGGTCGGAGCTGACCCGCACATACTCGCGGAACTCCTCTGTGTGTGACCCCTCCTCCCTACTTCGCCAGGGCAGTATTAACAGCGCTGATGGTTACAGCCTTTATCGCTTCCACCTGGACATGGAAGAGCACGCAGCAAAGCAGAAGGATGCTGATGAGGTGACTAAGACTGGCCTGGAAAGACAGAGTAGTTTGCTGCAAGCCTCTAGTGCTTCTACTCTCGGCACCAGGGAGTATGGTCAGACCTTGGAGGTTGGTGGTGTGGAGAGAGTACGGCCCAACTCATGCGTGGACATTGTGATATCGCCATGTGAACAAAAGCCTATATCTGAGGCAGGAAGTGAAGAGGCCATAACCAACAAAGCGTCGGAGATGGCACCAGACAGTAGAGATCTGCTGGGCCAAGCACTACGCAAAGTAGATCAACTAACAGAGAGGGATCAACTAAGGCCAGCCTCTTCCCCCTCTCCAAAAAGGACTAAATCGTTGAGATACTATCCAGTCGAAGGCCAAACTACCACTCCTTTGACAAAGAGGAGGGCTATGAGTACCATCATTACCAGCCCTCCTGATTCACAGAATAATGAACCAGGGGAAGCAGCTAAACCCACAGAGAAGGCCCAACTACAACCAGCAACCTCCTCTTCTCCAAAGAGGACTAGATCTTTGAGATACTGTCCTACTGAAAGCCAAAGTGCCTCCCCTACCACAAAGAAGAGGGCTATGAGCAGCATCATCTTCAACCCAGCTGAGGCGGGTGATGAAGGGCTGCAAACTACAGACTACAGGTCACTGGTGGAGCAGATAGCTAAAACACCAAATCAATGGCCAGCGAACTTGGAGTATCAGGTCCACCCGAGTCTCTTTGGTCACATGCCGAAAGTGTCAGTGGTCAGAACTCCTGCCCAGCAGTTTGATATTCCCGCTGTGCTGACAGAGCCTAAAAAACAGGAGCATCAGATTGATCAAATTCCTTTAGAAACTGAGGCAACTCCTCCAGCAACAGAGCCCATTGACGACAAAACAAAGATGGAGAAGAGAGGCGCAGAGGACAGTGCTGAATATCTAACTGTAGCTGATGAAACGTTTTTGCCATCTCACAGGTCACAGAGCTGGAATGGCAGCGAGAGGACAGCAAAGGACTTGATCATTAGCATGGAGCCGAGAGCCTCTAGCAGTGAGAGAGACATTGCTGGAGCATGTGGGGTGTCAGCTGTTCCTCAAGATGAGGACAAGACGATAGGACCAGAGAAGAGTCAAGATGATGCACAAGAGGAAGAAGGGACGGGAAGAAATGAGATACTCAAGGAGGAGGGGATCGATGAAAGCAGGAACAGAGGAGAATAAAGGCCCAGAGGGGAGCGACCAAGAGGAAAGAGGAAAATAAGAGCGATGCAGAGTGGAGAAAACCATAAGAGAAGAAAGAATCAAATGGTACCAGCAATGCAGAGAACTGTGAAATGGAAGGGAGCCTGCCATCTGAGATGGACTGATGACCAAGGTTTTGACAATAAATGGGAAAACAGAATGACAATTAAAAAAAATCAACAACAAAAATCTCACCAAACTCTTGTTAAACATTCTTAACCACAGTTGCTGATAGTTGTCAGTGTGAAATATAAACATAACATTTTCTTTTGAATATCCACTTTCTTTACTATAACATTTCCATTGGTGTAACATATCATACATTACAGCTTTGCCAAGTCATTGTGTTGCTATGTCGAAGATGTAAAGGGAACTTGGTGGATGTACTGTATACAATAAGGTGAAAATAAAACGTACTCATAATTATTAGTTGTGTTGACATTTATATGAACAGAAAAATATTCATTCCCAATACACGATTGACAAAAAACTTTCAAATAATGTTTGTAAATATATTTTCTCTTGGGGTAGCATGTGCTTAATCACCTAAGCAGTGTCCCTACCGGTTTCATGCAAATACTGACAATTGCGTAATAACGTGTATTAATTCCAGCTGTTTTCAGGAACCAAACATCCCCCTCACAGTTTCACATTGACATACTAACCTGTATAAATAAAGTTTAAATTAAAAAAAGAAGGGAATACAGTAGGCTTACTTTAAAAACATTTTTGTCTTTTCCATCATAACACTATTACTCTCCCTGTATGAACAATTGCACAGAAACATGCTGCCAGTACAACTGGAAAGTGAGTACCCCATTAAGATACATGCATTTACACAGACATATACGGTACATTGAATGCTTACACTATCTTGATATATCTGACATTCTGATAGCATATAACACAAGATAACGTGTGAAACACTAGTACATGAAAGAATCTCAGCGTTTTCATCGATAAGACAACTGTAGGTGTGGGATATCTCAATGAGATCCCTCTGCTAACATGTAGAGGGATAATCCATGCCAAGAGAATCGCTGCCTCCTCTGAGCAGACACTGAGCAGGGCCAGCTACAAGCCATTGCTGATGATCACGCACAAGTCTTTTGACTGAGCAGGGATATCCAGCCTCATTCCTTATAGATCCTCCTCTGTTCGGCATATCGTGACAGGATCTAAGCCACTCATGAACCTGTGAGCTTCAGCTAGCAGTGAGGTCCTCTTAATATGACCACTGCTGCTGCTACAAGGACACCCGGGAAGCAGGAACCCTCCAAAGCAGTGAAGTCACTGTAAAGCAGTGAGCACTGGAGGATGAGCGGCCTAGAGGACTGAGCACTTGAAGAATTTAAATCTCTTTGACTTTTTCTCTGTGATTTTGACAGATCCGCCAACTCCTGGTGGATTGTTGTCAGTCTGGCACAGAAAGATTTAAAATTAGATAAATAGGAATATGTACAAAACGAGGCATTTATTATAAGAAACTCCTGTCCATCAATTGTACTTACTGTCTTTGTGCTCAGATTATGTAATATGTCTCTGCCCATAGTATAAAATGCCTAGAGTGACAGAAAAACAGAAAGAAGAAAACAACGATAAATATTTATCAATAATGCTACATGGTAATTAATGAGTTAGAAACTAAGCCAATTACTTTCAGCTTACCTCTTCTACATTTAAACTAGACTTTGCACTGGTTTCCAAGAACTTAACTCCATAATCAATGGCCAGCTGAGTAAAACAGAAATTCAATGTCAGTATTTATAATTAATTGCATAATCCAGAACTACACAGCATTTCAATTTGTCTGAGTCTGCTTTTTAGTGATGATCTGGCATGGAGACTCACCTTTTCACCTCTGTCTTTGGACACCTGTCTCCTGTCAGTCATGTCACATTTGTTACCCAAGATCATCTTCTCAACATCAGAGGAGGCATGCTGGGGAATGTGGAAAGAGGCATTATGCAAAGTCACAAAAACGATGATACTACTGAGCATTTTAATTTGAATACATTCAGTTTCCATTCACAGCTCACCTCCTCAATATTTCTAATCCAGTTTTTTATGTTTTCAAAAGACTTCTCGTTGCAGATGTCATAGACCAACATAATGCCCTGTGAAGAACAATAATACTGATCGTCACAAACAATTTCACAGCCCCAGTGATATGGAAGACTGGCCCGTAGGACTGGGGTGTCTCACCATGGCCCCTCTGTAGTACGCTGTAGTAATGGTGCGGAACCGCTCCTGCCCAGCCGTGTCCCTGTGAACATCAACGTTAACAGACCAGCTAAGGAAGGGCATGTTCATGTCACTCTGTGTTTGATATAAACGTGACTCAGGAAAACAGCCAAAACAAAATCACACTTACCAAATTTGAAGTTTGACTCTCTTTCCATTCAGCTCTATTGTTCTGATTTTGAAGTCTATGCCTGCATTTAAATGAAAAACACAGCTAAGACAGGGAGATATAGAATAATGCTTACTGGATTGATCGGTTCCATGATATCATTACACATTAGGTTACCCAGCACACCAGGTCTGCAATAGGTGGTGGTCCTTTGCAAAAACAAAGAACTACAGTAATCCTATAACACATTTTAGAACGATGCTGTAGAAATATCACAGCAAAACCAGTTCCTATATCCACATTATCGTGCTATTATTGCAATATTATAATGCTATACTGATATACTGTAGTACACATGGAATATTGTAGTAAACTATGGTATATAAATGACTATAGCCTACTGTAACAACAACTGTGCAATGCAGTAAACTATTGTATTTTTCCATGTGGGTAGGAATACTACACGAATACCGTTACAGGGTATTTTAGCTGGTACACTCACCTATTGTTGATATGAAGGTGGTACTGAAGGCGTCTTCGCTGAATCTGAATAGCAGACATGTCTTGCCGACTCCGCTGTCTCCGATGAGCAACAGTTTGAAAAGATAATCGTACGTTTTCGCCATTCAACCTCCACGACACTCCGACATTAGGGCCTAATGAGCTGGGATCCCCCCCCGGTCTAGAAACCCTCACCAGCTGTCTGTGGCGAGGGCGGCGGTGAATGACGTCAGTTTCTGCTTTGCATGCTGGTCTGTGTAGTTTAAAGAGAGCCACCTCAGCTCGGCCTAGATCTTTGATAAGAAAAGCTCATCATGAGGCAAACTACCATCAATAAAGACACAAATCTGTTAATTTATCAGGAAAGCATTAATTTATCCTTTTTGGTTCTTAAAAGATAATTTCCTAATTTAACTTACATCAGTTTGATATGCTACTACTTATCATGATGTATAGCCTACTATGAATTTATTTCATAAAGGTTTACTTCGACAAAGGTGGGTGCTCTGTAAATAATTGTTTAAAAAGCGGTCAAACTGAGTTCAGGTGGGTTTTCCTCCACTATTTACCAATTTACTGTAACTATGGCAAGCCGATATCAAGGTTTTTGAAAACTGATATCAAAATTCCAAAATTTGATCAGATTTCTGAATGTTGTTATCAAATTTCGGAATTTTGATATCAGTTTTCAAAAACCTTGATATCAAAACTGTTTTATGAAATGTTCAAACGGCTTGCCATAATACTGTATCACCCCAAAGCAGTGCTGTAATTACAGGTTAGGTTACCTTGCTAAAAGTAATAGTTCAATTACACTCAATTACACGCAGTGGTAGGTCTCAATTATTTATTGTTGTATAATATTGGTATTGTAGCTTACTGGTCGCAACCACAGTTCCTGCTTAGTGCAGTTTCAGTTTTAGACCAGCCTACGTATGCGGAGGACGGCGGACACAGCTCGCTGAAAATGCCTGTAAGTAACAACGTTGTATTTATTGATTTTGCCCAGTTGATATGCAATGTTGTCAGCTGTTTGTACGTTTCAATACTAAGACATACCGTCACATCTTTCAGTTGTGTTCGCGGTCTGATACGTAGGAGTTGTATTGTAATTTTGCAGCAGCACATGGCGTGTGGCTAGCGACGTGCTACGTAGCTCATACTGTGTCATGTCGGCGTAGGCTACTTGCTGAAATGCAGCAGTATCAAATCCGTAAACATATGATCTGTCGTGGATTAGTTTCGGTCCAAGGAACAGTCTGTACCTGTTTTTCAGCAGGCCCAGCGTAATAGTTTCGTCACATGCCTGATCTAAAGTTATAAACACGACAGACATAAGAACAGCCACAACGAAAAACCATTACACTATTCCTATAACACTGGTGCAGTTTAAGTATATTTGTTATCTCCTATAGTATCCTATTATATTCATATAGGGACTTAGTTGCTGTGTTGTTTGGATAGTAACTTTCAAAAATGTACCATAGGATTACTGTAGTGTCGATTATTATTGTTTTGCCAAAACACACAATTAGGTTTCTTACTTTGTAAGTTAATTAAAGGTCCCAATTTTGCTATGGTTTGGGTTCTGCATCTCATTTTAGGTAAGCAACCCTTAGCCTACTAAAAAGAACAATAGTAAACTAATAATGTTGACAAGGCTACTATACAAATATATCAGCAAAACTTTAAAAAAAAAAGGGAAAATCCTATAGGGATAGCTAAAATAGTAATAGTATAGTCAATAATAGTGTAGGACGATGCAAAACCTTACAACTACTCCTCTGTGATGATCATAGTACTATCATGGAGAATTACCATAGTAAAATATTGTATAGTGCTATACTAAATTAAAGTTCATTATGGGTAGGGTGGGTTCTTTATATTATTATTAAATGATATTCAGACATATTGTAGTAATAACTGTAAAATAAATAAACAAATAACTAGCCTATTATCAGCTGTTTATTACAGGAGAGGCACCACATAAGATTAACCTGTCAGTGTGCATGGTTGTCATGCATTACACAAATCACTGATAATGTTGCCATAGTTCATACATTTTCAGCCAAGAGACTGGATATGGTATCTGCTCGTTGTGAATATGCCATACTTCACAATACTGTACAGCACTAGGGTTGTCACGATACCAGAACTTTGAACTTCGATACAATACCAGTTCAAATACACGATACTCGATACCTCTTTCGATACCACGACAAAAAGAAAAAAAACCTTCACACACAAAATACACTGAACAAAAATATAAACGCAACACTTTTGTTTTTGCTCCAATTTTTCATGAGCTGAAATCAAAGATCTAAGACTTTTTCTATGAACACAAAAGGCCTATTTCTCTCAAATTTTGTTCACAAATGTGTTTAAATCTGTGTTAGTGAGCACTTCTCCTTTGCCGAGATAATCTATCCACCTGACAGGTCTGACATATCAAGATGCTGATTAGACAGCATGATTATTGCACAGGTGTGCCTTAGGCTGGTCACAATAATCCATCCACCTGACAGGTATGGCATATCAAGATGCTGATTAGACAGCATGATTATTGCACAGGTGTGCCTTAGG
>OMLI01072461.1:0-12090 GCA_900302605.1 Rondeletia loricata | reverse complement strand
TGTTTAATATTTGTAAAGTTGGTAAACCTGAGTCTTTGTGGTCAGAACTACAACCCACCAATACTAGACATGGCTATGCCATCAGACACGCCTTGGGTCTTCATTTTACTCTACCTCTACCAAGAACAAATGCACTTAAGAGAACCGTAATGTATCGAGCTGCTGCAAACTGGAATTGTATACCTGTGAATATAACTGTTATCAGCAACAAATGTACTTTTTTTTTAAAGTAAAAAAACGCTGTTATGAATAATGAAATACAGTTGGGTTATTGATTGATTTAGTTAGTATTGTATTTGTGGTTGGAGCCTAAGGAATTTGTGTTGTGATTTTGCAGATATTGAGAATGTACTCAAGTTAAGTGTTTTATGTTTGTCTCTTTATGTTTCCATTGTTTTGTAATTGCTCCAATGTTTTAAGTTATGTGTTTGGACCCCAGGAAGAGTAGTCTTTCACCCATGGGTGTGGACTAATGGGGATCCATATAATAAACAATAAACAAACCAACACGTTTTGATTATGTGGTTGCATGCGCAGTGGCAGAGATCACGCGATTATGGGTTTAGTCAATATGGTCCTCATCATTCCAAACCACGGAAATTGCAAGAAAGAGGGGCTGAACTTGAAAAAAGCTATTAAACGCATTCGGAGAGGATTTGAATTGCTATTTTTATTCTCAATTCTTATCATTTCATGTGAGCTGTACCGGAGAGAAATTGGAGGCCGACGCTCCGACTTTTTGGAAACCCGCTCCATTCAAAATCCTCCGTTCGCGCTCCGCTCTGATGGTTGGGATGTTGTAGCAGCAATAGAAACAGCAGTATAACACTGAAGCAAAAAAACGAAGACTAAAAATATATGCATGTTTTTTGCTATGTTTTTTTTCACATTAGCAGGACAGAAAGTGTCTAGGTGTGCAGTTGTCCGTTATAAAAAATGATTCACCTTATTAAACATCAGTTTACAGATGTACAGAACATGCAGATTTGGACGTGGAGATCAACAATCTCACGACATTACCACCTCTGATAAAAGAAAAGCTGTCACAGAGTACTCTGCCCTTTATCCACTTACCGGTACATTAAAACATACTGTATAATGAGGAAAGGCAAAGACAGTGTCATGTATAATGTGTATGTATAACCAAATCATTATCACTCAATTTATTACCATTTAAGTGGTAATCCTCAATATCTTTGTAGTTTGTTTTGTTTTTTATTTTGTCTCCATCTTTGGTGTTAAGCGGTCATTCCTGTGGTGTTTCTGCACTTCACTTCCCAGAGATCACTTGTCAAACAGTGTGGCCAGTATTGTGATGTCTTCTTCGGATGTTCTGTTGATGAAGTTTGAGTTGCTGTAGGTTGCGCTTGTTCAGCCATGGTGGCTATCACTGCTCATGCTAACTACGCAGTTCTTCTTCTACTTATTCCAAACAAACTGCTGTTGCTGCTGGAAATGTAAAGCACATCACTTCCTGTACACAGAGGGTTTTCTCTGGACACCGGGTGTTTAGAACAGCAAACGTAAAAGCCTTCATGAACTGGCTATAGGTTGAATCACTATTGTGTTATATCAATCAGCAATGAAGAGTATCAAAACTGACATTTATTTATATGAAAATATTGCAGATCATTACTTGCAATACCAGCCATCCCTTAAAACACTCACTTAGCTCAAAAAGTGTAAAGAGGTGGAAGCCTGAGGTGTGCGCACAGTTAAAGCACAAAGTAAATCATTTTGAAGCGCGTGAGAGAGAGAGACCTGTTTAAGCGTGTAGTGATGTGCCATGAGTCCCCGGACCATTTCAGGCAGGGCTATGGGTACCCTGTTGAGGTGGTCGGAGAAGGCGGCCAACAGCTGCTGGGACCTCTGGAGCCACTCCTGTCTCCCAGTGTAGTGGGACAGACGCAGGAGGCTGGATGCCGACACAGAGTTACCACTGGGCTCTGCTCCGTCCTGATCTGAAAATCACACACAACACTGTCAGGGGGCTTTGCTAGTTCAGGGTCACACATACAGATGCTAGGAAAGGGCACACCCAAAAAGCATTACAGTGAAAATGACAGAATAAAACATGTTGCTTTCCCAGGGTGTCCCTCAACAGCAGTGAATCACTCAGATAATAGAGACTTCATGAAGTGAAATTTTTTATTTTTGAGTTAAGTGATGTTGCTTATCATAAAGAGATGACTCTGGCCAAAAAATTTTAGTTCATATTTACCACAGATTAGCATACCAGCAAATTGAAAAAAGGCATCATCATCGCAGTAAGTTACAGCAAGTATGGTGATGCTTTTTGTGTTTAATTGACCTTACCTCAAATACTGTGTATTAATTTGTAGCCCGTTTGTCTGGTGTTTACCGAAAGTATTATCACACTGTTCAACATGGTTACCCTTGGTCCATATTTGCTTTTTATCAGAAGAAATAGACATGAACTTGGCTCAATGTAAAATTCATACACTACTGCAATTTTTTTTCCAACACTATCAATGAGGAACAGCTCATACTGTGCATATTGCTCATTTGCTACTGGATATCACTGAGATGCTGGACAGGGACGTTCTTGTGCCTGTTCAAAGAGCCAAAATACAAAAGCAGCTTATTTTACACTATGCTGGAAAGCAGTCACAGGAGAGATCAACAACTCTAACCGGGCAAAACGATGGCGCAGAGTCTGAACAGTAGACGGATGCCTAAAACAGGATTGCTGCACAACAGATATAATCTCGATTTTTATTTTGAGTTGAGTGATACATTTTGGGGTAATGTCAAATGTGATGCCTCTGGCCCAAAACATGAGGCTTTCTGTGACAATCTGTCAAGCTAACAAGAAAAATAAAACGCTAATAAATAGTATGGCGGCCGCTACGCCGTCCCGTCACCTTCCCCCAGTACAAAACTGTCTCCGTTGTCCAGAGTCATGATGTATGGCGCGACATGATGGAAGTAACAGATGACCTCATGACTTAGCCCTGTTAAGTGATTGGTCCTTATCTCCTATCAGTGTCCAATGAGAGCCCAGAGGTGATGTTCTCATGACCTATGACCTCACGCTACATGTCTGCTTCTCAGCGATCCCCTGACGCCTGTGTGCGTGAGAGTGTGTGTGAGTGAGAAAGAGAGAGAGTTGGTAACTGACACAAGCCATCCAGTTTTGAGTCCAACAAGAAAAAAGAAATAGCTGATCACGCGCATGCACACACACACACACACCCTCTTACAGTACAGTATACACACAGACACATACCCAGGAAACTCTGCTGTACAACTCCCATATATTATACAAGCATTAATTTACAATCCCATATAGACACTCGTGAACATCCATGCAACTTTAGAAATTATTTTATTTTATACTACAGTATGTCTCTGCTGTCGCTGAGCCCCATGGCAAGAAAGCCTGTGCACCCCCCCTCCCCGACACACACACACATACTGTTTGAGCGAGCGAGTCCGTCAGATTATTTCACATTTCCCGTATCTTCTAACAGAGCTCCATGGAAGGAGGTCACACACAAAGCCGTGACAGAATTGCCTCAAAACACACACACACACACACATAAACCTGTGACAAAAGAAACTCACACAAAGCGATGACAAAATAGCCAAGAAATAAACCCACTACACTCCACTCGGTTCAACCAATATATGTTTTTGAAGGTCGATACTGATATTTTTCATGCCCAATAAATTCCCCCAAATTGTATTGATCCAGAATTTTATTCTTGGCAGGGTGGGAAAGCCTCTGAAAAAGCATTCAGATCATAAGACACTAAAACTCTCCATTGAAATCCAGGATGATGATGGCAATATGTCTGATATCAAAATGTTTATAACAGGTCAATATCGGCCAGATATGTCTGCAAGCTGATCGTTTTAACCTTACTCCACACACACACTCTCAGAGGACTCTGGCAGGACTGTAAAATGTAGAGTGGCAGTGTGGTGAGGTAATCAGTCTTGCACTGACATGCTACGCTGCTGGGACAGGCGTCCACACTGCAGCGGCTGTAGCATCACTAATGGGCTTCAACCCCACGCAGCGCCACCGCCATAATGGCACAGTCAATCCCCTCAGATGAGAAACCTCTCACGCGTCAGCTCCGATAAACACACACAGATGCAGGTGTGTCACGGCGCACACAAATGCGCACTCCTACACACACACACACACACACAACTGTCATCTCTAATCTGTCAAGAGCCCACAACAAGAATAACATTAGCTCCCCCCTCCCATCTGTGGTATCTCGCTCCTGTCTAAGCTATTTTCACTATCCTATCTGTCACAGGCTACTGAGTGTGAGGGTGTTTGTTTGTGTCTGTTCGTGTTTTTGTGTGTGTCCATCCTATTTCTGTGGAGAAAATATAGATCTGTGCTACTTGGACTGACTTTGTTATTGATGGCATTCTCAAATTGCAAGTTCTCTGCCTTATACAGAGTTGTAATGTTAAAAAACCAACGCATTTCAAGTGTAATAGCCTGACAAACCATATCTGTTGTTCTCAAAGAGTAGTTGAATTACTTAATTATTTCGGTTTGCGGTGATTCATGCAGCTTGGAGGAGCCGCAAGGTTGTGAGATATGTTTTTGCCCTTTGCCTTATGCAGATATGTCATTTAACAAAACAAAACTGAAAAAACTAAACTTTGGTATTATATACTGTATCATGGTGAGAAAGAGAGACAGAGTACAAGATCCATTAGGATGGAAAAAGGACAGACTAATGACAGTACGTATAATGAGAAAGAAATGCAGTTCAGTGGAGATTAAAAGATAATGGGAAAACAAGTGGGAGAAGCAAGCCACAGAAAGAGTGTCAGGAGAGCAAAAATAAAAGGTGAGAGACTAGAGCCAGACTGGAGACTCTGGTCTGACAGATCAAAGGTAAGTATCAGAGTGTCTACATGGTGTCAGCTTCTCTGAACTGCCAGCAGCCATCAACTGGGAAGAGTAGACTGGCAACTGAAGAAGGGCTGCACCGCACGACAAGGTCGGACCTATCGTTATTCCATCCCATCCATCCCATCCATCCATCCATGCCTTGACCAAAGCCCTCTTTTAGCCACAACAGTTGTGGGGTCACTGCAGCTAATGCTACCAGTAATGCAGAATATATAACCTGCAAATGAAAAATCTACTCCATCATAGAGAGAAAGACAGCAGACTGCCTGTCCATCATGACAGATAAAATTATGGATAAAAAGCTCGACTTTACAGTTACAGACTTGGTGAACACAGCCTGGCCATTGCAAAACGCATCACACTCTGCTCCCAAAGAGGTGGAGATGTTCTTACTCTACACTGTTTGCTAAAAGCGCCCTGTGAGCTAGAGAGATTACTGTCAAAACTCTGTCAACTGAAAGATGTAAGTGGTCCTTTGTAATCATAACATGAGGACTGTACTTGCTTTACAATCCCATTTCTGGATTTACAGGACAGAGTTTGGGTTTACAAATCATGATTATACGACTGAGTCATTTAAAAATGTTGAGTTAGTGTATGATTTCTTTAGACAGACATTTTTTCTCCATCAAATTTTGAAAACCTTTCCCAAATTGAAAAACTAATATATTTTAGGAGAAAAATGTGTCTGCCATACTTAACATAAAAACTTGCCGGAGGGACATCAAATTTGACACTATTGGACCACTTGATGTTAATGTCACAATGTCATGGTTGCAACATGAAATTGTTTTTATTTATTGTTTTTGCCTTTGCAATAAGCACTTTTGTATTTAATGCCAATGAAGCACCTTTGAACTGAATTAAAAGACAGGGTTTGTCAGACATGAGGGCAAGAGGAGGCAAAGAGGCAAAGCAAGGCAGAGAGCAGAAACTGGGTAAAGTTAAGATGTAAAGAGAGTGAGATGACATGAAGCAGAGTGTGTTTTCAGATTCCCACTGTATATTGCGCTGGCTGTTTCAATCTGTCAGAGGCAGATGGACTGAGACAGAATGGAGACAGATTTGACAGGTCTGGTAATCAAATGTGGCCGAAGAATCAAAGCATCAGTCTTAGTGTGCTTACGTGGTAGAAACGTTCAAGCAGTGGACTGAGTGAGTGAGGTTTGCACTGTACTAGAGGTGGATAGGGGAGGTCAATATTCCTCTGTTCCTCCCTTTTATCCTCTATTCATCCATCCATCCATCCATCTATTCCTCCCTCCCTCCCCCTGGTTGAACTGTAGCAGTATGGTGGAATCGGCGGGGATATTACAGTAGCAGCTTCCATCCTGTTAAGCTTTGGATCAATCAATATGGTGAAGGATGCCAGATAGGAGAGAGATGGATGGATGAATAGATGAATGGATGAATGATTACACCCATCCATTCATGCTTCTTTCCTTCCCACAATCACCCTGTTAGAGCTGTAGCAATGTGTTGATATCAGCAGACTGCCTGCAGTAGAAGCCTAAATCCTGTAGCTATCCATCTATCCATCAACTTGTTTGATTGCAGTAGTAGCCTTAATCCTTCACCTAACCATCCATCTATCCTTCCCTTCATCTCTTAACCTGTTTGAGCCACAGCAATCAGCAGGTTCACTGCAGCAGTAGCCTCAATCCCGTAATCATTTTCTACAACTAAGGAGACTCCAAAATTAAAATTTTTTTGTCTTTTAATCACCTGGGAACTGTGATCCATGTTTTTATTTTGTCATCTCTTACCCAGCAGAGTATCACCAGATTACAGTTGGTCCAAAATGCTGCATCCAGACTTCTGACAGGAACTAGGAAGCGATAACATATTGCCCCCATTTTAGCCTCACTTTATTGACCAGTGCAAATTAGGACTGATTTTAAAAAATTTACTGATTATCTTTAGTCACATTTTGGACTAGTGCCTGGCTATATCTCTGAGCTTATAACCCCCTATGAGCCTCAGCTAGCGCTATTTTGGCTGTTCCTCAGTCTAGGCTGAACACTAATTGTGGCTGAGCTTTCTGAACCAACCAAACCAACTTAATGCCTTCCCTTATACAACTTGTAAATATGTACTTTTTTTTAGGCTTGCTGTTACTTGAACTGTGGTCTATATTCTGGTTTAATTCTTGTTTTTATTATTCTATGCATTTGCCCTTTTGTATTTTATTATTTTGTCTTCTTTACTGTTCATGTCTTTATTGTTTATTATTGTGCACATTTTTATCTTGTAAAGCACTTCTTCCATCTCTCCATCCATCCATCCATCCCTCACCCTGTTTGAGTCGTATCAGTACAGTGGTGTCGTTGGGGTCGCTGCAGTAGTAGCCTCCACCCTGGACATCCCAGAAGAGCAAGTCCTGCCTAAGCTGCAGCTCCTCGGCCCACTGCAACCACTCTGTCTGCAGCGTGGCCTCATACAGGTCCAACAAGCCACAAACCACAAAGGCATAGTCGTCCAGAAAACCAGAGATAGGCGGAGATCTGGAGGATATAGAAGGAAAAGGGGAATGAGAGATAGAGAAGTGGGAGAATGAGGACATTTTTTATCAAGAATTCTTTGATAGATCAATGCCGCTAGTGTTGACATGAGCGACTGTTCGTGAACTAAATTAGTTCAGCTTGCTGTCATTTTCCCCATAACATTTATAGCCCGAATGCTTGTTTAACACCCCTGAAGTAAACTATGGTTTCTATCTGGATAGTATAGAAACCCAGAGGAATTTGCTATAAGTGACACTACAAAAAGCTTAGAGGACTTATTAGGGACATTATAGGGCTGTATTTTGTTTTAAGCAGTGCGCTCGGCCTGTAATGTGTCTCCCTACTGTATTGTATTTTCTCCGTGTGAGATTGTTCCTTTACCTTGTTTCTCTGAAGTGCCTGTCATTGAAGGCATCAGAGGCATGTGTACACACACACACAAACGTGCACACAGTCTTTGAAGTTTCAAGTGAAGCTGTACAGTAATTAGACAAATCTAGCTAGTTAGACACAATAAGTACAGTCACAATAAACTCCTAGCATCGGTGTGCCCCCTCTCCCTTCATCCGTCTCTCCATCCCCTCCCCTCTAACCTCCTTAGAGTAACTTTGCACCCTCCCAAAGTCTCTTCCCTCATCCGCTTTTCTCTTTTTACACCTCCTTACATTATTTTTTACTGTCACTTTGCATCTCTCTCAACCTCTCTTTCCTCACCTCCAACCAATATCCACTGGCTTCCTTCCATGTACAGTGTCTCCACCCACACCTCCAGTATACGTGGAGCTTTTTTGCCTCCATCCCTCTCTCTCACTTTCATAATACACACCCGTCATCAATTTTCAATGGGGGTTGCTGTTCAGTGGAGTTTGACTGACCCACGGAAGATAAGACGTGCCCTTTCCCAATCTCTGCCTAGCTCCCCCCACCACCAAAACACGCACCAAACCCCAATCTGTCTCTCACCCCAGTCCCACTGTCATTCCAGCTCCTCTCCTCTCTCCACCCACCACCCAAACTCTAAGCCCCTCTTCTGGGTTCCCACACTGCTCTCTCCCTCCCACTCCCACACTGGCACCCCGTCTGGGTGAGTGTGGGCGGATGTACGGTGACAGGAGGGCAGTTAGCACCGTGTCAGGGGAGGGTGGTGGATGGACGGATGAGATAGCGAGGGATGCGGAGAGGATGAGAACGAGAGGAGGATTTGGAGGAGATGAAGTGCCTGAGGGCTTTGAGAGGTCACAGGGAGGTGAGAAGTCACATCTACACCTTTCCTCCCAAACAGACAGACATACAGGGACTGAGTAATAGACTAAGAGACAGCCAAGCAAGCATGTCACAGTCGATGACGTACAAGAGGTGGCCAAGTTCAACGTCAACCCAAACGAGCACAAAATGTTCAATGGCACATTAAAAAGGAAACTGCTCTGAATTGATCAATGTCAAAACGTTTGCTGTGAGAGGACAACAATCGGCAACCGTCTGTTTGACGACTTTATTATGCGACCGTTTGATATGGAGCAAAAATTCGCAATCTGTACTTCTTCCTTTGCTTGTCATGTTTTGGATAAGCTTGTAAACTAAGTTTGGTCTTTAAAACATATAACCATGGTGCCTCCTTCCCCACACTAACACCCCCCCGAGCCCCAAGCTCACCAAACCCTCATGCTGACTCCTTCAGGGAATACACACTCGCTCACACAGCGATATGTCATCTGGCTGAGGTGACTCCAGTCACTGGGATGACAGCCTATCAGACGGCCTGAAGAGGGCTTTTCAGACACACACACACACACTCTCACTCAACAGCCTTTTCATTTACACCTTTAATTGGGCATGTTAAATGAGTCACTTCCCCGACACAAAAGATAAAAAGCCTCATCAGTCTACCGTATCAAAGCGCTCTGAGAGAGTTTTATAATAATAGCTTCATAATGGCTCTCTCGTATATTGGCTGCCTCACTTCCCCCTGAACAAGCCTTAGAGGTGGAAACCCATTGGGACGATCTGGGGCACATGTACAGTATATGGAGTCCCATCATTACAACAGCGGTGACCTTTACATTTGTGAGTAATTTAATGTGCGTGCTAGAAAATGTACCGTTGAAGTAATGCTCTGTGTCATCGCATATGAAATAACACACAATGTCACGTAGAAAAATGGTAAAGGTGAGAGGAGATACAGAGAGAGAGGGAAAGAGTAAGAGAGAGTGGAAACCAGAAACCAGAAAGACACCCGGAGAGATTTCCCTGCTGGACTCATTAATCAGGAGACATTGCTGGTGTTTGCGTTCCTGGGACAATCTGGAGACTGGAGGAATTAATCTCATACATTCCTGTATTTCTCATCTAATTGCTCTTTGTGCACCATGTACTGAAGGCTAATACTTTATCTCCTACTTTCTCTTTCTGGCTTTTGCTGCACCTTCTTTCTCATACCCATCATACCATCTCACTAAAGGCCACAGGATACACTCCAAGTGTTTTGAGCAAATGTATATGCTTCCCACTTGTGAATGTGTGTAATTGTGAGAGTGTGAAGCAGGGTGGTGTTGCAAAAAAGCATGTGTGCAACATGTAGGTCACCTTTCCCTGGATACATAAAATTTGAAAAATACATGGGCAATTTTGCTGATAGTTGGGGATAGCAGTATTTATTATTAGACATTTGCTCCTTATAGCCTTATGCTGTTATTCACCAAGATACTGCCTCATATCGCAATCTGTCTCTCTACAAAGTCAATATTGCCCATCTGGATTATTTCAGAAAGTTGTTTATCTGTCATCACCTGAAGAATGTCTTCCTATGATGTTCCATCTTTACTGATATATACACATACACATCCTCAACTATATTTTTTAGATCATTGGGAAACCAAATCTGTAATTCTGGAAAAGAGCATCAGCTCTGTTGTCAGCAGTCTGTAAAATGAATTACTAATTCTGTGTTGCTAACAAGCTTTCAGGGAGACTGGTAGCATCACTAGCCAGTTATCTGTAGCCCACAAGTATCCAGATGACCCGTGTGAATCTATGACATTAAAGTAATAATCCGCAACATTGTCATTTAAATAAATGTCCATTTTGCTACTCTGTATTACCAATTGATATAACGCAACGGTGATTCAACCTACACCCAGTTCATGAAAGTTTTGCTTTGCTGTTCTCAACAGCCGGTGGTCAGGTAGGTCTTTCCTGGGGAAAATCCTCTGGTGCACAGGAAGTGATGCATTTTACATTTCCAGCAGCAACAGTGGTTTATTTGGAATAAATGGAAGAACTGGGTAGTTAGCATGAGTAGCAATAGCCACCTTGGCTGAACAAAAAAAAGCGAGGATTAGCACCTGAAGTGCAAGTCAACATTACCAATGTTCCACCAGGGCCTCGCTAAGATCCCTGTGCTCTTATTCTCAGGCCTTCCCCTCTGGTTTCTGAGGGAAGTACTCTAAATCATCCAGTGCCAACCATGGACCATAGAGAATCTATAGCACCAACTACTCGACACTTCCACAGCCTATTAACCCAGTTAGTCACAGCACCTACCATTCCTCCTGGTAAATTAGCTCACGGCCCATATGTGCCTGGCATGACAGAGTAATTTACCCATGTATGGAAACCAAACCAGGCTTTGGAAAAGGGCCTTGGTAAGCATTCTGACTGCTGACACCATCCTGAATTCGACAAGTATGAATGGGACAGAAGCTGTGGAACAAGGCCAGTGTGTTTAGGCACAAGTGTGCATCTGTGCATATGTGTGTTTAAAATTGTGTGTGTGTTTCATCATGTGTGTTGTGGGCATATTTTCCTGCTGATTCGGTGGCATTTCGCACTCACTCATTCACAGTAACTAGGGCACAGCGCTGGCCAAGGCAACAGAACGGGGACACCTGGTGTTGTACAATCAACAAGAAAATGTGTGTGTGTGTGTGTGCACTGACGCATCCAGAACATCCTCAGTATAATTCTTTGGCATTAGTCAACAATCATGCAAGCATGGTAAGACAACTGCTTATTATCGCCGTCCTTAAAGCAAAATTCCCCCTTAAAGGATAAGTTCTGTGCTTTTGGACCTATATATAATTAGATACCTGTAATACTTGGACCTGCAGACAATATTGGCTCCCAAGTCAGCTGTCGGTTGAAACAGCGAGCTCCCGTTGCTAGCCTCTTGCTGCTAACAAGCAGTATGGGGTATGTCAAAATATCTTCAAAAAATTCCATTTGTAGGCTCCACAGGGGAGTTGAGAGTAAATAGAAAAGTTGCAAAGTAAATAAATTCAAATTAGCTCAGATTTCATGTCATTTCATATCAAATTTTCACAATACGATTATCATGGCAGAAAATATCACGATAACGATATTATCGCGATATCTATAGCAATCATTAAAAAAAATTAGATCACTTAAAATGCATCTTTAACTTTATTTTGCTCCAATGTTTGTTTGTTTTCTCTTTAAAAACTGAAAACAACTGATTACAATGAATTTTTCATGGCAGTCAACAAATATAATTAATCAGATTATCAACTGAAACAGTCACATGAAGTTAAATAATCCAGCCACGATATATCGTGGCTGGATTATTTACATGATATTAGTATTTTCATTTTTTAAATACCACGATTATCGCAAAACCGGTATATCGCGACACCCCTAATCTGTTCCTCAATTAGTTTCATG
>OMLI01072458.1:0-19300 GCA_900302605.1 Rondeletia loricata | reverse complement strand
GGGAGGCTGGTCCATTTGTGTAATTTAATGATGCCATACTACTGTCTCCAAAGTGTAGGGAACAACAGCTGGCTGCAATGCAAACAGACAGATGATGGATTATTGCCATGTTTAAGCCTCTCCCTCTGGGCCCTGTTTGGGTATCAGAAAAAGTATTTAGTATTTATGCCTCGCTGCTTGCCCATTCACATTAAAACACCATTCCCTGTGAACTGGAAATCATCTAAATCTTGTACATCACTGATGGATGAGTCAATAAACCAGCTAATTTATAGACTAGCATTAGCATGCGGACACACACCCTACAGTGATATACTAATAATGGAGGATTTTATTGGCCTTCTTAGTAATTCGTACTTGTATAGTTATCAGATAAGTAGTATTACACAAGAGGGTATTTTTACTGTTAACATTGGCAGTGATTAGCAGTACTGAAGTAGCAATAAAACGTCATAAGAATAGCCTTGAGTGTAATATTACGATGATGCAACAAAAGATTGCCATGTAATAATTTCATTCAACAGTATCTAACCATATCTGGGGAAACTAGAGGGTTCATAATCTAGTTCCTTAGTCACCTATCAGAAACTCCAAATAGCTCCCTAGCAACCCAGAATGAACTCCCTAAACAACATGTGGCATATTAACCAGCTTATTTAACTTGCCAACGGTTAAAGCCTGTCTTTTAAATGAGGAACACAAACTATCATTTATTTGTTTATTAAGGATACAGAACAACATATTATTACTAACTCTAACCCTAACTCATCATGAAGATTGTTGGCATAGGTCTCAGCATAGCTAAAATGCTGCGGAAGTGTTTAATCATGTCTGTTATTTGTGGTGACAATGAGGCATAGTTCTTTTATTTTTTTGCGCAGCTAGGAGTGCTTTAATGCTGAACTAGCTATTTAACCGGTCAGATTGCATGGCTGGAAGTGCCCATCGTATAATTGTGCTTGCTATGTTATATCCTCAGTACGCTCCACAGTCGTCTGGTGAGTGAGCAGGCCCAGCTGAAAGAGGAGCTGGAGGCGATGAGACAGGACAACATCCAGCTGGTCAGGGAGCACAACCACGTCAAGCAGGCCTGCGAGGAGCTGAGGAGGCTGCATGACGACGACCAGAGAGAGGTGGCTGACATGAGGATGTTGCACCAGCAGGTACCTACGCAGCTGGCACTCCGTCTACAGTCAGTCTTACACACAAATGCGAATACACAGACATGCACAAACACTCTTATTCACACAAAAAAGCACAGACACATACTTGCACTCAGGTGTGTGCACATAATGCACACACACACTTCCATCTCTGACTGCCCTTGTGATGCAATCACCTATTTGGTTCCTGATATTTGAGACAAGTCATTTTATTTGCCCCTCTGTGACCATTACTTCCAAGAGGATGGCACCATTCATAGAAACGGGGTCAGACAGGCTTGTTTCTCCGATGTCTCCATGGATCAGAAATTCTTTCAAATTAGACAAATGACCTAACCTGTATCTGCCATTGCTCTGGGCCTCATTACAGTCAGGAAGGTCAGATCGTTAAATGTCTGCAATACCTTACATGACCATGGGGAATGTCTTATATGGCATTTTGATAAGAACGGCAAGGATACATGCCTCATTGTTTCCATACTGTAGTGTTTCCATACTGTAGTGTTTATGTGCTTATGCCATGATTAGGTAAACTACTATTCAGCATCATTCAAATTAGGAATCAAATTAGCCCAATGATGTCAATCCAAACTAGGCCATTACTGTGAAGTTGTTAGATTCCAGTGACATACTCCAGACCTCTCATGTAAAAGTCGTCCCAGTGTCTGCTCTATTTGTTTGGCACTCTGTCCATAATTTTTATCATATTCTGTAGTCATTTCCTATAAAAGGGAAAAGCCATTAGTGCAGAGATTTTGAACAGTTTATCTGCATGGTTTTTAGGCTAGAGTTACTTAATTTCGCGCTAGGACCCTGACCCTTGGTTAAATGCCTTATGTCATGCGAGTTATTTGACATAACTGTTCCAATGTGGGAATTTGTTTTTTCAAAGTTCCTTCAAAAACAGCTCTCATAGAAGAGGAATGGCAACTGCTATAGACAGGCAGAATCTGGCTTTAAATCTTGCTTTGAAATGATGGAGGACTTAAGACTATAGGCTATGTCTAAAGAAATTTAGTTATTTTTCTGTGCCAGGACACTGTTTATGTACATTGAAGACTTGATTATTTACATTAGGCCCACCTGAATTGTATAGAAATGGAATAAGGTTACCCTGAATGCCCACTGAATGAACTCGGTCAATGAGATGCATTGCATAAGGAAATGATGTCACTTTGTTTGGCAGCATCCCTGTTCAACCTATTAAAGCGCACCAGAAATGAATGGCTTGAGTAGTCCCTGTGCCCCCCCTATTCAGCAAGTGACCTGAATGATGTCATTTCCAGGTGATGAGAGAGGGGTCATCTGATGTTCTCAACAAGCTGTACGACGTGGCCGTGGACAAGCTGGAGGCTATGAAGAGGGACTATGAGGCACTGAGGAAGCGCTACAATGAAAAGACGGCCAGTCACAACACAGACCTGAGTCGTCTGGAGCAGGTCGAGGAGGAGAACCACAGGCTGCAGAAACAGGTGGACGTGCTGCTGAAGCAGAGGGACACTGCCATCCACTACCAGCAGCAGTACTCCTCCTCTATGAGGAGGTAAGGCTGGACCCATGCGTGTGCACACACACAGTCACAAAACCAGCAGTACTGGCCTTCCCCTAGGAGGAGATGGAAGACACACACAGAATCAGCAGCTGTAAACAAAGCCTAATGACTACCAGCAGTAGCAGCAAACTTTGCTACATACTTAATACATGAGATCAGTGTCAAAGTCAAATCTGCACACTATGAAGCGCTCAAAGTAATCTTAATCCAAGACAGAGGAAGCTTTGCGGAAGGGCAGATGCTACCTCATTTTAACATTCCCTTTGTGGTTCTGAGAGTGAAAGCAAGGTCACTAGTTGTCTGTCTCTGTTCTTAGCCACCCATTATGTTTTTAGTGTTGTGTTTTGTTTGCACAAGTATTCATTCACAAAGGATAAAAATGATAAAGAGCAGTAAAACTCAACACCCTCCCACCCCACCATCTGCCCTTGGTTTTCCTGGCTACAGGTTTGACACCACACAGCAGGAACTGTCCAAGGCCACGGCCCAGAACAAGGAGCTGCAACGTGAGATGGAACGGCTGCAGTCAGAGGCCACGCGGCTCAAGACCCAGCAGCTGAAGGCAGCCAAGGACTGCGAGAAATACAAGGAGGAGCGGGACTCTGTGTTCAATGAGTACCGTCTGATTATGAGCGAACGGGACCAGGTGATCAAAGAGGTGGACAAGCTTCAGACGGGCCTGGAGATGGCAGAGGCAAAGCTGAAGAACACCTCCTCAGAGAGACGCGTGGCCAGCGAGGAGCTGGAGGCTCTCCGTCAGGTAACAAAAGGCTGAAAGAAGCACTTATTTTATGCCATACAGTTAATAATTAAATTAGGTTTGCTATGTATTCGTTATAGCATATTACATTAGGGCCTGGGTGAAAAATCTATCCTGTTTGGCTGGAGGGGTGTCAACGCACAGCTTTAAAATAGTTACAACATTAAATAAACAATCACCACTCCAAATTAACAAGGTTCCTTTCCATGCTGTATGCTATGTGTTGAAACTCAAGATATTACCGTAGTTCATACAGTGACTGTGACTGACATTGTGTGTCAACCCCACAACTTAAGCAGCTAAACCTATTGATGAAAAAGACTTATTCGGCATATGTCTCTTTTACAAATGCAGCAAATCTAGCTAAGCTCAGTTGTGGTTACAGCTAGAGTATTTGTCATGTTGTTATTTTGACTGGCCGAAAGTAATCAGCTTAGCATTGGTGTAGAAAGGCTACAGTACTCCAGGAGAAACAGTGGGAAAGGTGAATAGACAGCGCAAAAAAGAATAACCTTGTTCTGTGTTATGCCACGAGTATCAAGAGGTAGCTGAAAGTTCTGAATGAACATTCTGTCATAACAATCTGTCACGACCATTTAATCACTCTCTTGATATCTTGCTCAGTACCTCTTCAAGCCACAATGAATCGTTTATTATTATCACATGCCCATTATTTACTAGTTATGTCTTTGTGTGATAAAGGAGTTGGGCTCAGCGCTAGTGGACAGGGACCGGGCCATATGTGAAAAGAACGAGCTGCTGGAGAAGTACTGCCATGAGGTGAAGGACAAGGCCGAGGCCCAGAAGGAGCTGAGCCAGGCCTGCAAGGACATCGAGACGGTCCGCGAGGAGAGGGACGTGGCCCGCAAGGAGAGGACAGAGGCAATCATCCAGAGGGACCAGCTGCTGCGAGAGTACTACCAGGCCAGACAGGTAGAATGACAGACGGGAGATTTATCATTACAAATGGAGGGATTGATTTATTTCTCTGACCGTAATCCCTTCATCCCATCTCGTATATGGTAATAGATGGGTTTTCTCCACAGCTGGCAGTTTTCCACACATTGATTTCACCATTATTGTGTTTTGTTGAGAAGCGTGTGTATCTACCCACTACAATACATTGGGTTGTAGAAGTCTGTCTAAGTGATTGTCGAATTTACCATGATGGAAGTCCCAAGATTCCTGCATTAGGAAATTGCCAGCAATTACGGTGAAAAGGCTTTTTCTGACTTTGACACATAGCGCACAAGGAAACTGTGCTGCTTCAGAAATGGATAATTAAGTCAGTCAACGTAAAGTAGAAAATCTAATGGAATTGATTTAGCCCTGCACATAATTCATGCTCTGACTGTACCTCACAAACTAGTCCTCCTGCAATCGTTTTGTGAGCTTGTAAAGACCATATGCCATTGTGGTATCACATTTTTAAATGGTCCCTTTTCCTGTTGTCTTGGTCTTGTTACAGTCAGCTAGTGTGTGTGTGTGTGTGAGAGAGAGAGAGAAAGAGAGAGAGACAACTATGGATACACTGGCAGAATCCTCAGCAAGAGTTAAATCTAGAATACCATATCTGATCCACTTCACACCACTACCTAATCCAATCCACGACTGTCACGCCCCAAAATACCTCTTTTAATTTATAGCTGCTGCAATTGATTTTAGGTGTTGAGGCATGGTTAGGCATGATGGAAGCATTCCATCTTCACCGCATTAACCAAAGTGGATTAAGCTGAAGTTGTTCTTCTGAAAGATGGCTGGCTTTTTTTTTACTGATCACATTTTGTATGCAAATCATTTTTTTCTTAAAGGTAACTGCCAATTTCAGGTGTTTGATGTAGTGGAGTAAAAATAAAGTTTGTAGGGAAAAAGTAAAAAGGAAAGTGCTTAATTTGTAAATCGGGAGGTCCCGGAACACACAGAGGGTTCTGATCCGGCAGGTCAGGGGGAGAGAAAGTCACAGAAAGCATCAAACCCACAGAGCCTGCAGCACATTGGACAATGCCTGGGTGCTAAAACTAAACAAGACAGTCATCATAAACCGCTATGTGTAGCACACCTATATAAACAGAATATTGTTCCATCTGACGTGACAAGTGAGCCTAGAGTACACATGCACATATTATGCCCTCAACAATGGGACTTACACGTTTTCATTAGCTGTAGGCTACTCATTTCACCGCACAGCACAAATGTCCACTTGCTTAGTTGTGGGGCTTTACATATGCCAAAATATTTAGACACCAAAAAGCATTAAACTACTTGCCACCATACAGTGCATCTATATGTGGGGCTTGCATTCCCCCATTCTTTGGCCTAATACCTTACTCATCTTCATCATCATCATCGTCATAATACTCATCATCCTCCTAATCAATCATCAACACTACACAGCAGAGAATGGTAATAAAAATAACGCGCGCTTACCTTTCTGTTTATTTGTTCAAAATGGCCCACAAAACAGCCCTGGAGCCCTTGGCCTGTTTCTTATTTTACTCCTAGGGTCCAGGGCAGTCCTATGTCCTTTTGATATCTATGACCTCACATAAGGAATGGGGTTGAACTGGGTCAGCGGTGGTCCAACAAGGCAAAGAAAGAGTAGCGAGGAGATGGTGGATGTGAGAAGAGATGACCCGTTTGCGGTGCAAATTAAATTAATCTGTGAAAAACCCCTCTCACACTCTGCACTCAAGATGGGGACAGTGTTGCCCACAGCCAAGAGGCCCTGCAGTCCATCTGGGATAAGTTCACCACCATTGTCCCGGTATTCTCTGTATGCCCGAATGACATTCCGTGGGCCATCAATGCGTGTTGCAAAGCTACATGCCTAGCTACCTCAACTCGCAGTCGCAGTACCGTTTGTTCACGGCGCGCACAAAAAGCAAACGCTGCAGGCGTTCTCTCTTTTTTAAAATCTATTTATATTGCATCCAAAATAGGCTGCTATGCCTATTTAAACAAGCGATTTACAGTAATTTCAATGGGAAATAAAAGACAGACAAAACTGATAACATTAAATATTGCTCAAAATTTATTTACAGATCTTGATGGTGACAGAGGAGGTACCGGATCCGACAAAATAGTTGCTGGTCCCAATCTGGGAGATCCCGGATCCTGTTCCGGCAGGATTCCGGCACAAATTAAGCCCTGCCTTCAACCCTTGTGCAGACCTTTATCAACCTACATTTCCTTCACCTCCTCCAGAAACAAGACTCTGCCACTCTGGACATGGAACGAGCCAACAAGGAGATTGAGATGCTGAGGAAACAGTATGAGGCCATCTCTCAGGAGCTGAAGGAGTCCTCACAGGAGGCCGAGGTAGCCAAGTGTCGACGGGACTGGGCCTTTCAGGAGAGGGACAAGATAGTGGCAGAGAGGGAGAGCATACGGTAAGGACACAGAAATAACGCACTCTGCTTGAATGGGTTTGAAAGATGTCTTTGTTTCTTACTAGAAGATATGTCATATTTATTGCATGCTTCGTCAGTGCACAGAGACTTGGGCGAAAATAGATAACATTTTAGTGACACCATGAATTTGTGTGCATCTGTCAGCACTCTATGTGACAACCTGAGGCGAGAGAGGGACAGAGCTGTGAGTGATCTGGCAGACGCGCTTAGGAATCTGGATGACATGAGGAAGCAGAAAAACGATGCTGCACGGGAACTCAAAGAGCTAAAGTGAGTCATTCTTCCATGCACTTCTTCCTTTTTCCCAGACTTATGGCATGCCATCTCTCACACTATTTATAGGACTGAAACTGGAATCTTATTCTTTCATGTTTCCACTTGTGTGAGAGTCTGTGCTGGGCTAATTTTGAGGTTCCGGTGTTGATTTCAAACCGGATCTTTTGTGCCACCCAGTGGTTGAATTAGGTCACTGACTTAGTAAAGTTCAGACTATTCATGTAGGTGACTACACATATTGAAGAGGCTTACAAATTCCATGTTTCCTACAGAGAAAAGATGGAGGACCAATTGGAGAAGGAAGCGAGGTTTCGTCAGCTGATGGCCCACAATTCACACGACTCAGCCATCGACACCGACTCAATGGAATGGGAGACGGAAGTTGTAGAATTTGAGAAGGACAGAGTATGAACAACTATATATCTTGTCATTTTCTCAGATGTATATGAATTAAATTACAGGTTAAGTGAAACCAATCTTGAACATACTGTATAATCGAATCTGAATTATATTGTATTGATCTTGTATTTTATTATTTCAGGAGGACATGGATTTGAAAGCACTTGGGTTTGATATTGCCGAAGGGGTAAATGATCCATATTTCCCAGGAGATTGTGGCATATTTGTCAGTAAGGTGGATAAAGGAAGTATTGCTGAAGGAAGATTAAGGTAAACGTCACACTGCTCTGCCACATCGGTAATGCAGCGACTCATCAGTGTTCTCTTTTTCTTTGGGAGAAACTGATTCACCGATTAGTCACTCCTTTCTCTCTGTACAGGGTGAACGATTGGTTGTTGAAAATTAATGACGTGGACTTGACCAATAAGGATAGGAAGCAGGTGATCAAAGCAGTGCTCAGTGGAGAGGGAGTGATCAATATGGTGGTTCGCAGGAGGAAGTCACTGGGTGGACGGGTCATCACTCCCATCCAGTTAAACCTTGTTGGACACAAAGGTCAGCTCCATCAAGAAATACCTTTCATATTAGAAACTGTTGTTAACACAAGCCCAATTACATTTCATTCTAATAACATTCCAGTACACAAACACATGTGTAAGACTACAACTCTAAAGATTTCATAGTTTAATATTTGGTGGTTGTAGTTGTGTGGATGGTGAAAGTTATTTTTGACTAAACTAAATGTGATTTCTCATTCTGTCTCTGTCTTCCCCTCCTAGACAGTGGCATAGGCCTGGAAAGTGGAGTGTTTGTTGCCGCTTTGGCTCCAGGCAGTCCAGCTGCCAGAGACAACTCTCTTACTGTTGGGGATAGACTGTTAGCTGTGAGTATGCTGCCTAAAACGTTGTTTCATTTCATTTACATGAGAAGGAATGGTGCCCATTTAGGGCCGTTTGACTGCTATGATGGGCTTCAACATTGACCTTTAGTGCCCTCTACTGTTGACAACCATGTTGTGTTCAAATCAAGGAACACTGCCTGTCTCTGATCTTCCAGATCCTAATGAAATGTTATTTTGGATCACCATGTCCTAATTGGCCATCCATAACGAATCAATGAACCTTGGGTTTCCCATGCACATGCCTTGGCAAGCGAACTTAATATATCATATTGTCCTTGGAAGTTGAGTTCTGACTGCTGGGCTTTTCCTGATCTTGAGCGATGATCCAATTTTTTTCTTGCTCTTCAGATAAATGGAATTGCACTCGATAACAAGTCCCCCTCTGAATGTGAGGCTCTGCTGAGGAACTGCCGTGATTCTCTCAGCATCTCCCTCATGAAGGTGAAGTCTTCATTTACCACCACAGAGGAAAACGAACACTAATCTAGTCCCTGGAGCTATGGCATAGACCCAGCCTGATAATAAGAAAACAAATTACGATGTAATACTCCCTTTAGAGCTAGTTGGGCGAGAATAATTACCATGAGCTTCTGGAAGTGAGAGATAAAAGTCTATAAGGCTGAGCCATTAAGTTTCATTGTTAAAGGTGTTATCCATCCAAGATCGATCAGATTGTTAAATCCGATGTGAAACACGTTAGTTTAAAGTAGTAATTGGCACAGAATGAGAAATAAGTCATCGTTAACAGTTGAGTAACAGTAATTTGAAAGTGTTTCTCTGTATCATCAATGTCCAGTAGTATTACTCCACACTGTTATGGATGTGACAATAACCGGTATTACTATATATTGTGGTAAAAAACACCACCCCTAATTTTTGTTACCGTGACTAGCGAGATAACCAGCGACTTGTTGGGAGGCTGAATAATAAACACACAGCAGAAGTGAACAGCGTCATAGAGGAAGTGTCTGTGGTAAACACATAAACATAGTCGAGGCTGAAGACAGGGATTTTTCAGATTGCGAGAGATAAATCGGTGTCACCTTCAGGTTTTCATCTTATTGATAATTATCAAGATAATATTGTATATCGAGATAATTTTGGCCAAGATAAGCGTGCTGTGAAATTTTTATATTGGCACAGGCCTACACACTGTGTATACCAGTGGTCTTACTCCACTGTGACTATTGTCAGCAGCCCCTATGAGCACTGAAAAATGTGAAATAATTTACACTTCTGTCGAGGGTAGTCTTTGGATTAGTGTTCATTGCCAATATCTCACTCACTCAACCTGGGATTTTTCTAAAACGGCAAAGTCCAAATACAATTGTTGGTGAAAAATCTAATGAAAAACCTTTTGTGAGAGTCCTATCAGGACTATCTTGACCTAGGAGATATGATGGCTAGATATTGAATTTTTTAGGGTTGATTTCACACAAACTGATTATGTCACATCCCACAGTGAGTCACAGAGACATGCTGGTTTGCAAAAGCAACCCTTGAATGCTTTGTGTAACTTCTAGTTCTGTAAAGGTAATGAGTATTCAATCATCCCCCACAGTTCCTCCCACAGAGCTGCTCTGGGCAGAGTTTATTTGAAAGTTCGAGAGACTCTGAAAAGAACTCCAACTTCCGGCTCCACTCCTGTGAGCTCCACGCCAGGAACTGCAGGAACTCCAAGCACAACTGCTCCACCCAGACAGACATTTACAGCTCTGACTTAGGCAGCGGAGGGGATGAGGGACATAAGGACACGGGTGACACTTTAGACGGCAGCAGCACCCAATGCCACCACAAGCCCTTTTCTAGTAGCTCCCTGCACTCCCGCTCCCTTTCCCACCGAGGAGGCTCCTCCACCCCACACAGCCCCTCAGAGCCCCACCAGGAGTTCTGCTACAGGAGGCAGGACCTCCACCATCGCCCCCTCACCTTCACCCCTATGGTCTCTGACTGCAGCCCCCAGCAGACCTCCCTGGACAGAGGGCAGGGCCCACCAGAGAAGCCCAGTGGAGGTACATGGCCTAAAGTCATGGTTGGAGCCTCCATTCCCGAGTGCGCCCCGCTCTCCATCTACAAAAAACCCAAACAGAGGAAGTCGATCTTTGACGTGGATACTTTCAGAAGACCCGAGGCACCCCCCAAACTGGACTACCTGTCTCTGTCCCAGCTGCCCAAGCACTCCCCACAGAGCTCCAAATCTGAGGCCGGTCAGACCCCTCCCACCCCACCAGCCAGGAGCGACTCGTTCAGGTTCAAACACCGTCAGCAGAACAGCTCAGCGTCTGACTCCACCATCACTGCAGGCACTCCCCCGGCCCAGGCCCCAAGCCCACAGGACGGGGGAGAGGCAGGGAAGCAGCACTACTACACTGATGCTTCTCCAGTGGAGACCAAGACCAGCACCAGGAATCCTGCTGAGGAGGAGGGGAGTGGACCGAGGTCAGAGGAGCAGGATAGGAAGAGGTACAGGCCAAAATCGGCACCGGCGCTGCGGCGAAACGTGACCCCTTTACACATCCCTATTCCCGTGCAGGTAACTGAGACACCCTATGGGTTTTGATGTATTATCCTTCTTTGAGCCATTTGGCATCTTTCTTGATATGTGTGTGTGTGTTTAAATGGACTGCATTTATATATTTGCATTATATATATGCATTTATTTACAGTAAGCCTTATGCTTCTGTCTTCTCCCTAAATTCCTGGTGGGTCTTAACAGCTGTTTGTTTGCTTTTTGCAGGTACAGAGTTTCTCTAACGACGAGCAGTCCCCAGAGCCGGTGGACTTGGTACGCTTCTCTCCCGTGCGTTCCCATCGCTACAGCATGCCCTTTGCACCCCCAGGCTACAGCAGCATCGCTCCACGTAAGTCACCCGACCAACATTACCCATTCTGTTCTGCTTTTACGTTCGTGAGTGTTCAGTTGAGTATTCGGTCTTGTGATCATTTATAGCATTGCTGTTGCGTCTGATACGCTCCCTGTTCTTGTCCTTTGCCTTGCCCCAGACCCAGCACACCGAGGCCTAGCCCCATGTCCTGCTGTGACTGCCGTGATGAGGAACCCAGTCTACACTGCCTGGAGCCATGAAATCCAGCCCAACAACTGTCCTCCAGCACCCAGCCCAGGCGTCCACCCACATTCACACACCAGGTGCTATATCTGTCCACCCACCCATCTGTTTGTTTGTTCACACTAATATGTCCAGTTTTGTCATTCTCATCCTGTGAGTAATCAGGAAATTATTTTTCACATAATTTTTTAATCTGCATATCATTGTATCACAGTCAACACTGATAATAAATCCTGTAATGTAGTAATTATGTAATTATTGTGCAAAACAACATTGTTTACCCTGCCCCAGATCTCATGAACAGATGGCATGGAGCAAATTATATCTTGCTCTGGGTTGAATAATTGACTGCCTGGGGACTTATTGAGGCCTTTTTCTCCACTTCTAGCCCCCAGCATCAAGGTCGGCTCAGTCTGGACCTCAGCCACAAGCGCGCTGGAGACTTTACTGAGACGAACTGCAGCCAACCACCACACAGCACCAACTCCCTGCCCTCCAGTGCCAGATTGGGTATGTACGGAGTCCCACATTTATCAGGCTGCTAGTTTCATGCAAATGATAACTTTCATAATCTGTCCTATAAATGATCTGTCCTGCTATGTCCTCATGGTAAATAAATTCCATCTGTTTGTGGTGCTCCTTAGACTCTTCAAGTACTTTACAGTTTAGGGCGGAGCGCATCAAGATCCCCCCGACTCGATATCCACGTTCTGCTGGGTCTGACAGAGGTATGGTTGAGGTTGGCAGCTACAGTGTCAGGCAACACCATAGAGGTTAAATATATATTTTGTCTGACTGCATATCTCTGTCACTGAGAGGCATTTACCCCGTTGATGTGAAAACCATTCTCTCCCTTGCCACTGCAGGCTCCCTCTCCCATTCAGAGTGTAGCAGCCCGACACCTCCAATGTCCCCTGTCAACCTGGAGACGTCATCTTTCACCAGCAGCCAATCACAGAGCTCCATTTCCATCCAGCCCAGGATATCAGTCAGCCCTGCTCCAATTGGTGACAGGCGAAAAGATAGGTAGGCCAGCCCCCCCTTCTAGGTCATCATACTGCCATCACTCACAGCGATGTGTTTTCCCCGTTTGTCTGTACTTCTGTCTACATCATTGTGATGAAGTGCTTGTAAAATGGTAAACAAAGCTGTGAGCCTTGTCTCACATCATTAGCAGCTGGCTTAGACTCGCCATCTATCAGTTTATCCTCATCGCTCTCCTCTCTGCTGTTGCTCAGTATTACCTGACACTTTTCCTCCTTGCTATAGGTGATCACTTTCCTTTTTCCTTCTCTCTATCTCTTCCTCATATCTTTTTTATAACACATCCTCTCTCAGACTCCCACTGGCAGCTAAGCCCAAGTTCTTCTCTTTAAGAAGCTTGAGGTTTGTTCTGTGCTATTTGGAGCAAAATGTTTGCTATGTGCAGGATTGTTATAGCATGCATCTGAAGACCTTCTGAGTACACATCGCAGAAATAAATCTGTTAAATTACAGATCTGCTCAGCAGAAGTGGCTCTAGGTTTGTTTGAATGTTTAATAATGAAAGCTAATGGATGTGTTATCTCTTCAAGTCATCATTGTTTTCTGTGCTTCTAATTCATTCAGAGTACTGTTGAATCTTGTATGATTGCATGACTTTGAGTTGGAGTCTAAAATGCACTTTGCACTCACCACACAGCTCCCATATCTTATTGTTGAAACCCTTTTAACAGAAGCAATACATCTTTGCCTTAGAGGAATTGTCAAATGCAAATCTAGAGAGCTACATTGTGTTGGATCCATTAGACTGCAGGCAGCAGCTTCTCTTATCCTTTTCATTTTCTGCTGAATTGCCTTTGATATTATTTGGTATTATGTTAGGTTTGCATTGATCAGAGTCACATCTTGCATCCTCCCAGCAGTCTTCATGGTTTTCCTCAGATGTCAGAACATCACAGTTGTTGAAAGTGTTGTCCTTTCCTCCTTTTCCCCAAAGGCCATACTTGGAAGAGCCACGCAATGTGACGGTACAGAAAGGGGCAGAACCACTGGGCATCTCCATTGTGAGTGGGGAGAACGGTGGAGTGTTTGTGTCCAAAGTGACAGCGGGCAGCATTGCCCACCAAGCTCGTTTGGAGTATGGTGACCAACTCCTAGAGGTAGCTACCACCCTCTGTCCAAATATCTAGCTATAGTTATCAATACAAAGTGTGATTTGCTCTCTGTTTCTAATGAATCATTGTTGTTTTAATTCCAGTTCAATGGAATCAACCTACGGAATGCCAATGAGCAGCAGGCACGTCTTGTCATCGGGCAGCAATGTGACACAGTCACCATTCTGGCACAGTATAATCCTCACATGTTTCAGCTGGGCAACCACTCCCGTTCAGGGTAAGAAGTAGAATCATTGGGACTGAGGTAGAAAAATACCACTATAACAATTTATACAGAATGGTTTTATGAATTTCAGATGATCAAATGAACCACTCTGGAAAACAATCTTTATCGTCACAGTGCCAGTGCTAGTGGAAATTGCTTTCAGGACAGCATGATTAAATGAATAGAATAGTTATGCTACATACATGGACACATAACACTAAGTAGACACCAAACGACACATAATGAGTACAAAACTTAACAGACAACACACTGCAGTGCAAAAACAGCAAGTGGTGCAAGATGAGCTCAAAATGTAATCGGCATCAAATAAATGCAGACATTGAACATGGAACACAAAGTGTACAAAACAACATGGAGTGCAATAAGTTGAGGTAGTACTTGCACATATGGTACACATTTGTTTATACAGTGTAGAATGTATATATGTACCTTTGTTAACTCATTTTATGCATCACCTCTTTTAAGGTTGACATTGTCTCTGAAAATCACCAAATAACTATTTGGCAAGGAGTTGAAAAGATTCTACCACCCACCCTTTCTCATCAGATCTCGGATGGAGTCCATCAGCAACCAGCCGACCCCCCAAGACAGCGGCGCCATCACCCCGGACAATCACTCCACCATCGATACGCTGAGTGAGCAGGACGAGGGCACCATGACTCCACCATCCAAACAGACCACTCCTGCCACCAGCCCTCACAGCTCCTTCAGGTACGACCGGAAAGTATCCGTTTTCTCGGATACCGCTATCTCAGGGAAGCTCTTCTCTTTCAATGTTCAGTGTCTTTTCATATTTAATGTATTGTATTTCAGTAGTCGCATATATTTCACTGTTGATATTTCACTGTTGAGATATATTGTATGTGTGTATGTATATGTGTATCTATAGCAAACACGGGAATCTATAGCAAAGCCTTAAGCTATAGCCATTGGGGTGGGGTCGGGTAGGGAGACCTCAGAAATTCAAACCCTGACCGTGAGGTCTGCCTCCAGGCTGACTGGTGCAGGTTCCCGCAAGGCCGCAGAGCCTCGGCTGGTGAGGCTGAAGAGGACCCAGGTGGAGCTGGGGGTTCAGATCTGTGGAGGCAACCGTTATGGCATCTATGTAGAAAGTCTGGATGATGACAGCCCTGCTAAGAGTCCCGATGGCCTGCTGCCTGGAGACTTGATACTGGAGGTACCTGCAGCGTTTATCAGAATCACTTTAATTCAGCAAGTACAACTGGCGCACAATGAATATGACCTGGTCAGTTGGTGCTGACACATTTAAGGACAGTTACACAATATGGGATAGTCACACTGGGTCTAGGATAAAGTGTAATAGGACCTCACATATAATTCAGACAAGGTGTACTGTATGTAAAGTAGACTGAAAAGAAGCACACTGCAGTAATACATTCAAAGTGCAAGAATTGTTCCACTTTGGCAGATTTGTCATAGTTTGTAGCAGCGTTGGCATAGTCACAGATGTACAAAGTACAACTAGGTTGCTAAATGGCAATAGATGACAAAATGCCAGATCTGCAAATCCTTCTTTTACTTTGATTCATTTTGGGCTTCTTAGAAACTGTGTCAATATTTGTTATGCATTGCTTGACTTGATTTTACGGAAAATGATGAGTCATTCTGTGTTGGCAGCCTAGCTCAGTATCCCTTTGTCTATTGTGTAATTTGTGTTTTTCAAACAGTACAACGGCATCAACATGAAAAACAAAACCGCTGAAGAGGCTTATTTGGAAATGTTGAAACCAGCTGAAACGGTCACGTTCAAAGTCCAGCACTGTGTGGAGGAACTTGCTGTGATCAAAGATTCCCCTGGAGACGGATTCTTCATAAGGTAACTAATTATCAAACAAAACTAACTGGTGACAAAGTTTCAACTTCATTTGTCCCAATGGGCAATTGGTTTTGCGGCAGGTATTAAAGCCTACATTATATAAAAACATACTGTACGACTGACTAGCACAACAATCAGTCAGTCACCAATGCAAGGTGTCAATGCAGAGTTTCAGGCAAGCAGCATTAGACCACTCATCACAACCACCAATATCAATAACATCATCCCTCTACCAATATTTGGGAGGCCGAAGGTAGTACAGATAAAGGAGTCCTTATACCTGTTTTTGGTTGTTTCTTTTTTTCGCAGTAGTGACTCCTGCTTACTCCTGCTATCTTACTGGCTATTATGTTGTCCTTCTTCAGCCACGTTTGTCTGTCAATTTGATATTTCCTCGTATCACCAAAGGTCAGGGGAAAATGTTCACCATAACCTGAACTCCTTTATTGTTCCTTCTCCTCTCAGAGCACTTTATGAGAGGTTGGCAGAGGTAGAGCAAGAACTGAGCTTTAAGAAAGATGACATCCTGTATATTGAAGATACACTACCAAATGGCAGTTTTGGCTGCTGGATTGCCTGGCAACTCGACGAGAATGCACAGAAGCTGGAGAAAGGGCAGATTCCCAGTAAATACATGTAAGTACAGCCTATAGTTCACTTTACCTTTACACATTGGATGTGATGTTATTATCTCTTATAAACCAGGACGAGCACTTCCAAAGACACCTAGCTTAGATGTTAGAGGAATAGGTGTGTAATTACAGTTCAGTTGATCTGAACCCGCTGTTATACCTCCATAAGGATGGACCAGGAGTTCTACAGAAGACACAGCATGCCCGATGATAACGGCACCAGCAAGACTCTGTCTGCCGCCGCACGCAGATCCTTCTTCCGCCGGAGACAGAAGCACAAACGCAGTGGATCCAAGGATGGGAAGGAGCTGATGGCTCTGGATGCCATAAGCACAGATTCCTTACCCATCACAGAGGGTGAGAAACCGACTACCGTGACAGGTGTATTAGAAATGCACAAGGCACAGCATAATTAGAATCACTAGATTAACTGTAGGTTTCTTATACTGCAGTGTAACTACTTATGCCTCAGTATGACTACATGTGCGTCAGTACCCTAAAGTTTAGAGAAGCAGACTTGTGACCAGCTGGGAATATCTGGGTGGGGAACGCAAATGAATAGTGGCAACAACCATTAAAGTGCCCTTGAGCAAGGCACTTAACCCCTAACCGCTCCAGTAGACTTGCTTGGTGGCCAGCTGTGTTGTTCAGTTCCCAGGTGCTGGAAAAAGCATGTGTGCTCAGCAAAACCCTTCTCTGGATGCAGCTTAGAAAAAGATTAGATGGCCAGAACTTCATTACAATGTTCATTGTAGGGCAACTTCATCTTGGTGTATTTCTGAATGAATGACATATTTCTCTATTTACTGCTCAGACGGAGTTAGCCTGGTATACCAGCGGGTCCAGAAGGTGGACTGCTCGTCCCCCAGGCCAGTGCTGATCCTGGGTCCATTAGTGGAGTCCAGCAAGGACATGCTGGTGAAGGAGGCTCCTGCCAAGTTCTGTCGCTGTCTGCCTGGTGAGCTAGCATACACGTTACATCCAGTCTGTAATTACAGTTTATTTATTCATGAAGGATTTGATGTGTGTGCGTCCGGTTTGTATTGTTGTCTTCTATTGCATGTTAGAGAGATTTTACCGAGAGGTGCTTAATTAGATTAGGAAATGAAATAGGTAGATGGGTACTAAATTATTTGTTAGTCATTGTTTGCCAGTTAGACCACTTTCTAAAATCTATTTTGCTTCCAGAGGTTATGAAGGCATCTCAGCAGGCAATTGAGCGGGGAGTGAAGGATTGTGTGTTCATCGACTACAAACGGAGGAGTGGCCATTTTGATGTGACAACTGTTGCTTCGATAAAAGAAATCACAGAGAGGGTATATTCTTCTCACTTTAGAATATGTTTCTATACCAGGGCTGTGCAAAGTGCCAACTGTGGGCCAAATAATCAATATCCGGTCTTATTTCTTGGCCCATTTCCCATGTTAAATGTTGGCTTGTAACTCTCCATGTCAAAATGTGTGCAACCCTGTCCTATACAAACAGACCTAGGCTGCAAATTGGAGTTGAGTTAAGTCCGTCCAGCGGATATTTAATACCAAATCTGTGCGTCCGTATTCAGATGTATCTTTGGTATTAAGCTCTTTTCTGGCAGCTGTATGTGTGGGGTGGGGTTTCCCAAAAATACGGGGGGGAAAAGGATCTCCTGGGATGTTCCCAATTCAGACATGTTTTTTGATGCATGATATCTGTTCTTAAGAGGAGGCAGAATATATCTAGTAAACTTATCAGTGTTTTAAAAAAGAAAAAGCACAAGACATTCTGGGTAGTAATAGGTCCTAATATAAAAGTCGTAATAACCCAGTAGCTGATTCATGCTAATTAAAATATTTTCTCTTTTATTCAGTTTTGTCATGAATCACTCACGTCATAGCTTAACTATTTATCGCAAATAGAGATGACAATACAGTTTGACTTGGCGGTATGGTTCTGCTCTAGGGGATGCTCCCTGCTGCAGTAATGCAGCATAACAGCATAGTAATACATGGCACATGATAAATAAGATGCAGGGAGCATTGCAAAGAATCTCCCATGGGGATTAACTTTGAAATAAAGACCCTCCAGGTGCATACAAGAGCAGAACCAAAGCAGGTGGAGGAGGCTCTTGCCAATAGCAGCAGCAGTAACAGCGGCAAAGCACACATGAGCGTACAGAGTGAATGTGAGTGTGAAGGCCTTTAAATAAACCGCCAGATCAGTGCAGTGAGATGTGATAGGTGAGGCAGCAGTCAGCTGACACAGCATAGCATGACTTGGAGTGTCCTGCCAGAACTAGGTCATTTGATGTTCTTATGATTTCCAAATCACAGACACTATCAAACACCATAAATTAGTTAATTGGTAAATTATTATTGTGATCCTGCACACAAAAGGAAAGGAATTTCATTCTCGGTTATATCTTCTTAAATAATTTAAACTCTACAAATAAATATCATTACAAATAAAAGATAATTTGGCTATGTATATCTACATTGTGTCTTCATGGATTGACGATGTCAGCAGTGTTTCTCTCATAAGAAGTTGATGTTAGGTGATGGCCTGGCCCTTCACTCAACCCAAGATCAAACTAGCCCATCTCCAGGTGGGCCATTTCATAGGCCAAAGTACCTATAGCCTCAATTATTATGTTTCACTTTCCTTGATAGGTTAGAAGCAATGTAGAAAATGCATCTAACCCGGTTTCTTGTGATGATGAAAGACTACAGTCATAAATTAAAACAATGCATCATTTATACTCTTAACAGTAATCCAGCCATATTGCAGTTGCAAATGTGCTAATATGCCAGTGAGTAGCCTAGTTGACTTTCTACATGGCATTAAGTTCAAAACAAACTTGAAAAATCTGCTCTTATGAAGCCTACATCCTTGGCTGTTTTATTCTGGCAACAGCAAATCAACTCAAACTTATTTTGTAGAAGT
>OMLI01072457.1:0-16362 GCA_900302605.1 Rondeletia loricata | reverse complement strand
GTCAGCTGACACAGCATAGCATGACTTGGAGTGTCCTGCCAGAACTAGGTCATTTGATGTTCTTATGATTTCCAAATCACAGACACTATCAAACACCATAAATTAGTTAATTGGTAAATTATTATTGTGATCCTGCACACAAAAGGAAAGGAATTTCATTCTCGGTTATATCTTCTTAAATAATTTAAACTCTACAAATAAATATCATTACAAATAAAAGATAATTTGGCTATGTATATCTACATTGTGTCTTCATGGATTGACGATGTCAGCAGTGTTTCTCTCATAAGAAGTTGATGTTAGGTGATGGCCTGGCCCTTCACTCAACCCAAGATCAAACTAGCCCATCTCCAGGTGGGCCATTTCATAGGCCAAAGTACCTATAGCCTCAATTATTATGTTTCACTTTCCTTGATAGGTTAGAAGCAATGTAGAAAATGCATCTAACCCGGTTTCTTGTGATGATGAAAGACTACAGTCATAAATTAAAACAATGCATCATTTATACTCTTAACAGTAATCCAGCCATATTGCAGTTGCAAATGTGCTAATATGCCAGTGAGTAGCCTAGTTGACTTTCTACATGGCATTAAGTTCAAAACAAACTTGAAAAATCTGCTCTTATGAAGCCTACATCCTTGGCTGTTTTATTCTGGCAACAGCAAATCAACTCAAACTTATTTTGTAGAAGTAAAGTACTTTTTTTTGAAAGACACGAGGGAGGCAGTGATAACCCCATTCCCCAAAAACTGACATCCCATTGGGTAGGTGCTGCACATGGCTTCTTTCAGTATTTTGGATTATCTGTCTAAAATGGGAGTCAAGCACCTGTGTGAACTGCTTTCCCCACCTATAGTAAGAATGTATGCACTTAAGTCCGCCAACTCTGAATTGCAGCTTTATTGACAACTTTGTGTTGTGTGTTTCATTATGTATCCAAAACCATGACAAAGTATAAGTAACAAAATTAAGTTGTTTGTCAAAATAGTATTTATTTTATTTTCTTGGTAACATTATGCTTTGCACCATCTCCCATTTCTCACGCAGTCTTTTGTTGTCATTTTCTCTCATAGGACTGTCACTGTTTACTTGACATTGCCCCTCACGCCATTGAACGACTTCACAGCGTTCACATCTACCCAATCGTCATATTCATTCGCTACAAAAATGCCAAGCAGATAAAGTGAGTAGTCCCATGCCTTTTTATAGATGCTTGTTTCAGGGTTGTTGTTTTTTTGTATCCCTGTTGCCTGGAGAAATGTCAACGATATGTCAAGTTTGCTTTGTGTTTTTTTGGTGCCACTGCTGTTTACCCAATTTCACTTCAAGTTCAAATCCTCCAAAGACAGACTGTCAAAACATGTTCATCCAAATTTTGGTTATGGAGGTTGTTCAGGAGAAAAACATTTTCAGAAAATTGAATCATACTAAAATGTATGTCCAAAGCTTATTCAAAATATAAAACATGTATGCACAGAAATAATCAAAATACTGTCTGTAGAGTCTTATTTGCAGTTAACCATCTGATTGGACATTTAAATGCATATATAATTTTAAAACATGCAACGGTTATGCACAAACAATAGAATATTATTTGGCATCACTGCTTTCTTTGCTCATTTTGCCCAGTCATTGCTTGGTTAGGAGGCCTGATGTTAGGATGAATGAGCTTGTGCTGTACTTTTCCCAGTTATCCCCAAGCTAGTCTCATCTATGGTAGTGCCACTTCTCCTTCCAGCAGTTGTAATTCTTGATGACTTTTCCTTGATGTCTGCAGCGTCATTCTTCCTGTCAAGGCAGACCCTCTGGAAATTGACATTTCCAAAAGTACCACTGGTTTGATTATCACTGGTTCATGTTACAGATGCGCCATAAATTAATTCATCAAAATGATTTGATCACAATTTCATCAGTTCAGGGGCCATAGCCCGCTCTCTTCCACTACCTGCCGGGGTTTTGGGGATAATTGTGATTTTCCAAAGATCCCTGGGCTTTTTCATTTATAATCTCAGCAGAAGATTACGTCTGCTGAACCCTCAGCAAGGCCATTTATGTACACACACACACACACACTCTCAGGTCTGGCAGAAACAGACTTTCTCAAACACACACACACACGCATGAAGTGGTGCAGCAGGCAAACATGGGGACTGATTGCGGCTAAGCCTTCTCTGTCATCAGCTGAGTGCCAGCTGTCCCAGGGAAAGGCTAGCAGGGCCTGTGGCTCCGCTTTGTGGCGTGGGTGGCTAAAACACTGGCTGCATCCCCCTAGCACCACATACACATACACAAACCACCCACAGCCTGCCTGGAGCGGCGTTTGACAGAAGCTCAAGCTATTCCCCGTGTTTTTATCATCTGGAAGGCATCACCAGCCCAATATGTTGACTGCATACTTGGTGCCAGGGAAAGATGAGAGCGTGATTCTAGGTAGGTCAGAAGCTCTCAGTGGATGCAGACTGAGAACCCATTAGTCACATTACTTCTTTTTGAGAATGTTTTCAGATATGGAGTAAAGTGCTGGGTTGTTTGTATAGGGATGTCACTGAAGCGCAGCAGTGGTCGGTCTATTAAACTTGCTGTAGGTAAGACTTGAGTATGAAGTCACAGGCTACAGTTACACTTTTATCATCCAATCACACCAGGATGCATTAAGTGACAGGTTTGGATGGACAAAAGTAGCATTTTGCTCACGTTGCTATCAGATCTTCAAAACCAGAAGTGCTCAGGCTCACATTGTGATTGAAATTGTAGGTAGTCTGGTTGTAATCCCGCCACAATGTAGCAATGTAAAGAGATGGACTGGGAGACTGGGGGGAAAAGTAAGGCAAACAATTTAAATAAATACATCTACTGGAGACACATAGCAGCCATTTTCAGGACAAGTGTGGACATTCAGTGATGTAATCTCAAAATCAGATTTTAAGAATCGGATCTCAAAAATTATGCTGAAAGTGTAACTGAAGCTACATGGCTGTAGGAGACATACAGGTTTTTATATCACAGTGTCTACCCAGTATACTCTTTCAATACCATGACAGTGCACATTAACATATGTATGACGTGGTTGTGAATTGAGATTGTCTAGCATGTTGACAGATGATGTTGTTTCCTCCCCAGAGAGCAGAAGGACCCTCTGTACCTGCGGGATAAAGTCTCTCAGAAACATTCCAAGGAGCAGTTTGAGGCGGCACAGAAAATAGAGCAGGAATACAGCAGGTTTTTCACAGGTGGGTGGTGAAGGCTTTCATTCAGCCAGACCCAAGTTAATGCATACTTTGGGTACAGGAATGACGACAATAATGATAATATTTATATAGAGCTTTTAGAAATGTCTACAGTGGTCCTCTACTGTGATAGCCATGTATCTTGAGAAATGAAGTGAATGAGGCCCAGTAATCAGTAATGTCGATGGCAATGTGTATATGATGACTCATTAGAGACTTTGCAGGAATGAAAAAATTTAAGTATTTATTTCACCTCTGAGTCACATTAAGGCGGAGCCGCGTTACATGGCAAGAAGCCCTCTACAAAACAAAAGACACCAATAAGGATGAGAAATATACAAAAACATTCAGCAAAAGCAATTACATTCAGTCGTGGTAAGATTTAAAATCTGATTTTAAAATGGTCCAAGTTTACCAGTTCGAGATCATTCCAGGTTTTTTGGGGCACCGTATCTGAAAGTGGTCTTTCCCAGATCAGAGTTAAAATGTGATACCTGGAGCAGCAGCCAGTCCTCGGAGCAGTTACAATAAGCTCCAACTCTCTGGTCAATTAAGCACTGTAATTATCACCAGTTATAAATCAGTGCAGGGTGGTAGATGACATCAAGGGGTTATAGAGTGGAAGCAGCCATATGCCTGCATATTCTGTCTCCATAATCCAGAACTGAAAGGAGAGTTGACACCACAACCCGCTTCCTACAAGACATGGGGAAAGTTGGTCTTGTTTCTATACAAGTAGAAAAGTTTCAGCCTCAACTTTCTGACATAGCGCTGCCTATTTAAATTCAAACCCCCCCTTATTACGTTGCAGGTGTTGTCCAAGGAGGCAGTCTGTCCTACATTTACACTCAGATCGTGACCATCGTGGAGCAGGAACAGAGTAAAGTACTGTGGATTCCAGACGGAGCCTCGTAGAAATGTCTCCTCTCACCTCTCACTGCATGTAACTCCACAACTCTACAGAGGTTTTTTTTTTATGGGATGCATAATGAATCGGTACGTCTAGCGGTCGTCCTGGAATACTGTTTCCACACAGCGCATATAACAATATCAGGTTTGTAATAGCACTGATGTTATTCATGTAATATTCCCACTACAATAGTGATGTACTACAGATAGCGATTTGTTTACACTAGTGTTTAATGTAATGCGTACTTGAATGTTTTATTTTCCCTTTACTCTTAGCACTCCTTTATTCCAGTATGTCCCAAGAATATTTAGGACCACAGGCAGACTGCATCGACGTGTATTCAAATCAGTCCAGACTTGATTATAGAAGTGAGGATGGAATGGACCACTGTGTTCCCTTCTCTATATTTATACATATTTTTTCTGCCATTTAATTTATCTAATCAAATCAAAGATGTTGGTTATGAACCTTTTTGTTATACAAATGTAGTTTAGTTAGTAGAAAGGATAATATTTTCTCATTAATGTTTTTATTTATAGAGGAAAAATTGGGGCAAATTTGCTTAATTCACTTTATGTTGCAGTTGACACTTCTGTTTGATTTTGTCTTTAATGTTCTGCAGTGGCACCGTTATTTTTTTAATAACATAATTTCAGTCCTCAAAGATTATATTGTGCCAAACTAAGAATACGTTTATCATTCAATACCCATCCTGGCATTTATTAACACTAAGATGTCCATTTTAAATCATATTACCGTTACGTTAGTTTCACCATAGAGAATCCCACTTTGTGTGTTGTACTGATATTACCTATATTGATTTAAATATTGTCTGATGTTCCTCTTTCTGAAGTGGATTATTTAAGAAGGGATATTTTATTTCTGGGTTATGGTTGACTGTCAACTAAAAGTATTTACAAGCGCCTCTTGGACTTACAGTCAACATTTCATCTTTTTCAAGTTCGATGAAACGCTCCAGTTCAAGTTTGCTCCTAAATATTTGTATCAAATGTTTAAAAAATACAGTTAATGTAACCGAAGTTGTCTGTGTTTTTGTTTTATTTTATAAATGTTTTACTACATTTTAAGTTTTTCCACAGCACTCCACTTGATAATGTTACAGATATTAGATAATTACCAAAGCTGCAATAAGTTGCATCCTTCAGCCTGCAAATATTAACATAGGCTACTTAAGTCAGTTTGAGAGAAGAGAGAAGAGTGTCTGATTGCTATAATTTTAAATAGTATGTGTTGTTTCTCACAAGATGGTTCACACACAGCAGTGTGAAGTCAGGCAGAAGAGGAGAAGGCCAAATGTGGGACCCGTTTGATCAATGCACTCTTTTGTCCACCAGGGAGAGTAAATCACCACTGTAGGTCAGACTTGGAGACTTATCTCTTTATTTTATTTTTTTGGTCTTTCCACTATTTACCACAGTTCACATCCTTTCTTCAACATCCCTCGTCATTGATTGATGTTCCTCCAGTTTCCAGACTATTTCAAGTATCCATTTACATTGTTTATATCCTAAAGTGATGAACAGCTATGATGCTATAAAAGTATTTTAGTGTGAAAGCTAAAACATTATTCTGTGGTGAATGTGGGCGCAATGAGCTATAAAGCTCATCCCTTAAGTGGCATCAAACATTTCTTGGCAATTTTATGAAACCATAAAATGCCTTTATTTTCTGCAGCGACATCTTCAGCATACTGAAAAACAAAACATCAATGTAATGCATTTTCTATCCCTTACTAAAAAGAAGTATAGGCTACTGATCCTATAATACATTTTAGAAGAACAAATATCACAATACTACAAGGCCTATAATATGCCTGTATTACACTATAGACATAGGAACATTATGGTGACACAAACAGGTGGAAACAACACCATTCAGTACGATAAGGTCTCTATAAACTCACTATTGAGTATCACTGAAATCATGTGTATTATAGGGATGCTGTTCCTCATAGAGTTGAACGTCTTTCCATAGAATTAATTAGGCCTACTGCCTAATTTAACAAAGTGTAACCACCAAGTTAGAATCATCCAAAATTAATGGAGCGCTCCCTATAAATAACCAGATGATAAGGATCCACGTCTGATATGGTCGGTGGCTCCTCCCCCGCTACCTGTAAATCTGCGATGCCATCTTCTAACAAATGGATGTGACAGCCGCTATCAGCCGGTGAAGCCTGGAGATCGAGAAACACATAACCACACCGTCATTATTCAAGAGATTTCCCCCCTGGAGAGAGACTATCTTCGAGCTGCGGGCTCTGCGTGCAACAGTGCGCGGTGCGGGGCAGAAGTAGCGGACCCGATGAGAGCTGCGCTGTTTCCAACAAGGTGCACGAGTGAGACAGAGAGACATCGATTGACTCGAGATAGTATTAATACCAATAGGCCTACCGTTTCCTCCATCACAACAAACTGGGCCCATCGCAAAAATCGTGATCATTGTTGAGTTTTCCAAGAATATGTGATTTTTACGCAATGACGTGCCATTCCAGCCATGAACGCGCACAATTGATATCTTGATTTTTAAAGGAAAGTTTTTTCTGTCTGTGTGTGTGTGTGTGTGTGCAGTCGCTCTCGACACAACTCTTGTTTTGTTCTTGATGCAAAGGCAGAGGAGTGGAAGGTGGTTGACACAATATGGCTGAGCCGCTGGGGCATCAGGGGGCGCTGGCCGGAGCTCCCCGAAGCTCCTGAATCCTGAATCCTGCCCACTTCACTGGGGCTGGCAGCTGATCAGAGGCCGATAATGCCGAAGAACAGGGAGAAATTCAACCCGGACTCGTCCATCCACATGTCCAAGATGAACGTGATCATCCCGTTCTCACCAGATGTGCCCTGTGATAGCAATGGCCAGCGAATGTGGTGGGCATTCCTCGCCTCGTCGATGGTCACTTTCTTTGGGGGTCTCTTTATAATCCTCCTGTGGAGAACTCTCAAATACCTGTGGACTGTCTGCTGCCACTGCAAAGCCAAGAAGAAGGTATGTCAGTTCATTTTATGACCATCATGAATGACGTGTTTATTGTAGGCTTTATTCTATGCCAGCTGGTGCCTGAGCCAGTTTGATTTGTGAAATGATCTGGTAGGCCTAATTAAATCTGTGTTAATATCCCATTATCAGAGATGACTTTGAATAAATGTGGTTTGAACCCTGATGGCTATTACCTTACTGAATGTCACATGCAGCAAGTGAATCATTCTGCTCTTGCACTGTAGTTAGTGATGGATAATCTGTTTGGGGGGCTTCTATCATAAATATGAATATGCTGGTGACACCTGTTGTTAGGTGCATGTGCCTTTATGTTCATTTGAAAATGATCCATAAACAAGCCAAGTGACAAGGGTTACACATTCTTTCTTTTTCCCCCCATTAACTGTTATTTTATTTATTATTTGTTATTTGAATATGTTACTTACCTTTGGTTGAACTTAAAAGCATTTTCCTTGGCATCAAATAGGTTGTAGCCTATTATTAACATTAACACAGAATATGTTTTTATCATAAGGGTGCATAATCCATGATTTTCTTGTTATAGTTGTAGTCTACTTTTTAATCTACTTCCTATTCCCTGAAGATATCTGTAGTTCTCTAATTATTATGTTAAAACTTTTTCAGATTTGGACTTGCTGAGGTTAACCTATAGGAATATTTTAGATTAAGAGTCCTATAAACAGAAACGGTGAGATTCTTGTTCAGGAGACTGATGTCAAATGAATTAATTGCCTGGTCGTTGTCAAAAATGTCATCCGTAGCATCGTTTCCTATCATTAAGTCATTGTCACCTATTCTGATGTATCATATTCCGAGGCCTTTATTTGCTACGCCAAACGCTACAGTGAACTGCTCAGCACCATTTGTTTGACAGGCTTCCAAAAGTCAGGAATAGTCTGTGCCTGTTCGGGACACACCAAGCCCGTCAGCTGCTTCTCCTACGTGGGTCAAACGTTGTTGGATGTCCAAGAGACATTCTTTCTCCGGTGGTGTGCATCTCCTTTGCTCTGTGGGGAGGTTAACACTCATGCCATGACATAATCCCTCCAAATCATTTTCATAACATTTAAGGCAGACTGCGAAATGGATCTCGGTGCACCACTAGATTTTCTGCTGCTAAACTGTTGTGACACCGTCTGCCCAAGGCTGGCTGCAGTCCTGCGTTTCAAAAAGCTTTCTCATTGATGCAATGAGCTGCACTAGACCATGTTTCTGTTGTATTGAGCAGCCACAGCCTCCACTGTGCTTTTAAGGTTTATATAGCAGTTTTGGGGGATTATTTTATTTTATTTTTTTTAATTAAAATATTACATTTGTATCCTTCCTCATATGTTGAAGGACAAATACTGACTCTAGCTGATAATGGTGCCAGAGATGGAGCCCTCTCGCTATTCATCTCTTTACCTAATGCCTGTGCATTTATCTCAGACAGACAAGCAGGATGGAAGGAGGGAAATGGCACAGGCTGCATCAAGGATGGCTCTGACCTTTGAGGAGAGACGTCTCTTTCGTTTCCCTGTTCTGGTTGTACTTAGTTACAATACTTGCAAGAATCTCTCAGCTTACACTAAAATTTTATTTACAGCTTTTATTGTATGGTACAAATGGTTTAGAATAGCAATTGTGAACCAGACTGAGAACAAGAGCACGATGAGATTAGTCCTCTCCCACTTCAAAGTCCACGGTCGAACAGATCGGTCAGTCCGCCCGCCTTGTTTATTTGTGAATACCAGCAGCGCAGCAAGATTATGAAACCAATGGAAGTGTTTTTTGTTCGGGTATTGCCAAGGGAAACTGGTGAACGCCACCAACCTGTTGAGATTGAGCCAGAGAAGGCTCATCCTCTCACTTCTAATCTTTCCCTCCCTGCCTTTTGCTCTCCTGCCTTGTCTTCCTCGCTACCTCTTCCTTATCCAAGAATCACCCTCCCTCCAGTGTCAGAAATGCAGTGTCAGGCGCATACGGTATGTGCCATATGAATCAGTTTTTTATTTGCGTTGCTAAGCAACTAGCAAGCAAAGTATTTCATTATAAGAGAAAATCTCCCTTATGCAATTGTCTAGGCTCTGAGATGTGGCAGGTTGTGTTGTAGGAACACCTCCCACCCCCACCCAGTCTGTGCATGTCATTAGCATCGCAAACATGGAGCTTTTAGTGCATTGTTCATAGATGGGAGATGATAATCTGTTTCCTCCTGTTTTGTCTTCAGTTTGCTTTACCTCTGCTCGTTAGGCTGTGGAGTGTGCAGAGCTCCCTGCCCATGTCTCTGAGATTGATCCCGCATGCTGTGGTTCTGCCTTCCCAGTCTGCTCGCAATCGATGAAACTCATCGTTTGTGAGGTGCTGATGAATGACAGCTACTATCTGTCTGGGGAACAAGAAGCCGTGTTCATTGTAAATAGCGTTGTACTGACAATGGGAGGCAGACTCACAGCGTGCAAGTTCCATTGAAGGAGTGTTTTGTTTGCCGTGGGGTGTTCAGTCTCCATTCAAGAGCGGTGCTGGGTATGAACGCACACATTCCAGAGTCCACAAATCCAACGGCGCAGCCTTTCTTGCACAAATAGCTTGAAAAAGCATTGTACTGTATTGCATTGTACTGTATTATATGCTGAAGGTGTCTAACAGTGTATTGAGGCAGGTTGCTATTCAATGTGCACATCCTGTGATCCTGTGTCAGTGACTCAGTGTCCTTAGATGTGTCAGGTGCATGGAGGGGGGGGGGGGGGTGTCTGCCTCCCAACCTCTGGATGAGGAATCAGATCTAGTCATTTAGGCAGAAAGACACTCTCATGGTACTTTAAAGAGCTGCCTGAAATATAATTATGAGACGAGCGCACGTGATCGACCCAACAGAGGGGTAATTACGAGTTGTGAAGTTGGAATAGCCGAGTGGCGCTTTCCTTTTCTCTCTCGAAAAAGTTAAGCAGAGCCAATATTAGTGGTGCACAACATCAACTATCAGCTATTAAACGAATCAAAACGTAAATGTGCATTCTCTATTTTTCATTCTGTCGCTGAAACACAAAATGGCTCTATGCTGCATGATTTAAAAAATTAAAGAGCCACAAAGCCCAGTTTGTCACAGTGTCCATTTCATTGCATTTGTGGACAAGAGCACTTGAATGCGAGACACATTGTACTTAAGGAGGACCTTACAAGCAGTACTCGAAGGCAACATCATTTATTTAATGTATGGACACACAATCCTTTGACAATTGTCTCAATCCCATCAATTTAGTCAGTCCTCTTATTAATTTGCATATATGTTCCTTGTAATGAATGTTTAACTTGAAATGGCTGTGTAATTAGTTAAGTGAGTATTAGCCACTCGTATTGCATAATATAGTGAGTATGCTGCAGCTTGGCTGTCACTGCACCATCTGGGATCCAACAGGTCTCATATTAACACAAATGTTAAACATCTGGATAGTGCCAGGGCCTGCTGGTGTTTTGTCAATCAAAAAGGCAAAAGATGCACCGGATGCTGTTGTAAGTAGTGAAAGTGTGTTTATTCTTTTGTACAAAACATCCCTGGTAATTACTGGCACAAAAGTGAGCCATTATGTGGTAAAAAAAAAAGAAGCTGTAACACAGTACTTTACTGTAGCTTGCACTCTTCCACTGTTTTGAATAGTTGATGACAGTGTCCATCATCGACAGGTGAGTCATTCATTAATAACACCACATGCTACTAGAGTCTAATTTTAGCATCTGATTTCACAGGTCATTCATGTCCTCTCACCACAGCTCCATTAACCACAGACTTGAGGCTCGGTTTTGTGGCCCTTCGATGTATGTATTCGTGTAGATATTAACCAGGAAGGTCCTATGTGAAAATGATGGTGTTTATTTATCCAGTGGAGTATTGATTGGAAGGAAATGGGGCAAGTGCAATGCTATGTTCATCTTTGAAGCATACCTTCCGTATGCAATTGAGGAGCTAGAGATCGCAGTTGCGAGACTAGAATATATCAGGACTCTAGATTTGGCTTTGTCCTTTGTCTAAGTTTTTCCTCCATAGAGAATGCCACGATTCATTATTGAGATCCTGTGATTTATATTAATATATTTTTGAATAATTCAGACACTTTTGCAGAAATTGTGTCATGAGCCACATGTTCTATTCTAGTTTAATGTACTTACCCTTTGAGAAATGATTATGGTGGATCCAGAGAATAGGCTTGTAATGTTGATCAATGGTCTCTGGTATCAGATGGAGTAGATTTAGGCTAGATAGTGAAATCTAAATTTAGAGGCTTAGGCAATTCATCAAAATGTCAAAGAGGAGATGTACTGCATAAACGGCTGCAGTGGGTACTTACACTTCTCTGGTGTCTGTTATTAAAAGTTTAACTCGTCCATTTTCATTTCATTCAAATAAAATCCAAAACGACATTGTGTATCGCTCTTTGATGTGTAAGTAGCATCATAGAAAGTCCAGGCAACTAAAACTAAGCTAAAACTCTATATCAAAAGCTAAATCTAATTTCTATCCTTACCCAAGGTAGGAATGCTCCAGATTGATGGTATTCTTTGAAGTTCTCTCACAGTAAGATCTAAGATGAAGTCAAAGAACATTTGTGTAAATGAGGCCCCACAGCTTCACATGGAAGGTATCTGCATGTGACCTTCAGATGAAACAGGCATCTGTCTCACAAGAGAATGTGTCCAAGAATAATTGGACAGAGGCATGTCATGTGTCACCACTGGCCATTTATCTTTTAACTTTGCCTTTACCGGCATGAAGAATTCTTTGAAAATGTGTTTTCAAAGTACATTTTAAAATTTGGTCATTAAAGTGCTGGAGGATAACAGTGTGATGCCAATTAAGCCTACTTAACGGCCATCACTTCCCTCACCACAGCCAATTAGTATACTGTCATATACACTTATACATGCACCAGGTCAGGTGTTGTGTGCTTTGCATGTGTCACTCAACAAGAAGTGGAGCACTACCGTATGAATTATTGAAGTAGTTTCTGCCAAACACTCTGACTTGTCAGAAATGTGTTCTTGCTTTGAATTCCCGTTAGGCACTGTTGGATACTACGCTGACTCTTGCGGTAAACAGGAAGGAATTGACACTACTTTGAGGAAAACTTATCAGTACATGTACTGGCAACTGTTGTATAAAGCTACTCTGCTGTGCCTCATACCTATTGCATTGCTCTCGTATGCATAATCACATCCTCTCAGGTATTATTGCTATATTAAATCGCATGCAGCTAAACTACTCGATTAGATGTGTTATTGCTGAGCGGGAATTCCACCAAAATTTACTTTTAGGTTGTCATTCTGCAAATGCGCACATTATCCTAACATTCCTAAAATTAAAGATGTTTTTCTGTTGTTTTGAGTTATGATACCTCAAGATGAAGCCAAATTTAATCCTGTTTTGTCAACAGTCCCATACCTATATCAAACTATATCACTCTTTTTCTCCCTCACACACACACACACACCCTTCCAAATAAACTAATCTAAAAAAATAAAAATAAAAAAAACGTACAAAAATTAAAAGAAATGTATAATTCTAGATGCTTAATGTCGGTATGGATAAATGGCTCCATGTTTTTTTCTGTCATACAGTGATAAAACTGAATGTGATAGGATTGCATTCTTGTTGATTTTCAGAATGCCTTCGCTTGTATTATTGCTAGAATAACAATGTAGCCTAACTTCTGATTGAATCCCAATCGGCAAGAAATCAGTGTGGCCGGTTTCTCTGCTCTTACTTATTTACAGTAGAAGGTTTGAACTTGGACCAATGTGCCTTAAGGACTCAACCACAAATAGTAAAAAAAACTCACAGGAAGACTGAACACACTTTATGTTACTTATAGTACTTAACAGTCACTCATCAGGGCGCTGAGTGACAAGGCAAACAGTATGTTGCTTTCCCTCTCAGTCTGTAACCCATAAACCGATCCACTCAGCCTGATCCTTAAGGGGATTCAAAACGTTCCCTCACTGGCTCTGCATTAAAGCCAAGCTGATAAGATTTATTTCTGAATAAATTGATGTAACCATGAATGTCTCATGTGGCTACGTCACCCTTCTGTTATGGTACAGTATATCCATCATGTTCTACACAAATCAAAACTACTCTCATCGTAATCCACAGCTGGATTGTGGGAAACAAAAAGATAACCTAACTGTTGCTTCTCATTTCTAAATGCAATTTCACAAAATATTCCTTTTCATGTACCTTGTTAGCTACACTAGATGTGAAAGTGGACATCTTATTATAGCGTTATGAGGTTAGTGCTGAAGGTCTCTGGCCAGACTTTAGGAAGTGTAACGTGGTCTGCTGGTGGTCTGGTTGTCTCGGACTAATGGCTCCATACGTGATTGAATTTCTCAGCGTGGGCAGCGATTTAGTAATGATGGAGACATTATTTGATATGCGTGGAATAGAGGTGGGCACCAATATGGATGTCCCGTATCTATATCGGTTCTGATAAAGACCACAATTTGAAGTACAGATACACTCAATAATAGCTAAAACAAAGTCCTTATCCAACACATGTTGACCATCTTGCTGATTATAGAGTCCACTTCATTAACCGTAACTCTCTACTACTCTACTAACTGTAATGCTATTTGACTTGGCAATTTCTATAGCTTTCTATGTGGTCTCTTTGCCTATTTCACTCCTAAAAGTCTATAATCTAACATTTTGCATACAAATGAGATCATTGCTTTTGTTTCTTTGGCCTCTGTCAACTCCAAACATTGGTAGAAATGTATTGATAATATTGCTAAGCAGCCCACTTTCCACCCGCTCTCCACTCTTGTATAATGCTGTTTGCATTGTGAGCAGTGTTAGTGAGCAGAAAGTACCTTCGTGTGAGTCACGTGTTCGTAAAACATCCCGCTATGTGCAATTGTGAGGTGTGACAAATATCTCAGCATCCCGTTTCCATTTCTACACTGGTAGGTTCATTCAGCACAGGCGCCATATCAAACTAGTGTCTCTCACTTGGAACAGATGAGTTGTAAACTGGGCTTACCATCTGGGCAAGCAATAAGAACTGCCCTTGTTCCAATTTACTGAGTTCATTCATAGCTATAATTAGCCTTTGAATGCCCACACCCATAATGGCATAATGATGCAGTAGCTGACAGTGCATGCTCAGTGTAGCATGAGTAGGCTTACTGTTGTTTCATTTCTTATTTTGTAAGAGAACAGATAGTCTACTGTAGTAGTGTGCATTCATAAGAAATTAAGGAAGTACTTATAAAAATGTCAAAATCCAGATGTTTGGTTACCAACAGAAGAGTACAGAGCATGAACAAGGAATTTGACATTATAGATATATTCCACTCACAGTAATTTGACATGACGTCAAGTACAGTGCAAAAAGAACAGATGAACAGGCACAATACCATTCAGTGTGTGAGATCCCATTAATAGACAATGAACAACATTGTTGGCTGAGCAATGCTTAAAAATATGAATACCATGCTGAAAACATGGTTAGGGAACATTAAAGGCTCTGCATGCCAGGTGGTTTCCCATGTCAAGAGGATGCCCTCGTTGTCCAAGCCCCCGATTGTTTACCCCATAGTCATGTTGTGTGTGTTGCAGACCATATTCACTCATTCGTTCCACACATTGTGTGAGTGCCATTTCAGTGGTGCTGCGCCCCTTCCAGCCTTCCAGAGATTTATGGTGGAGTGGAAGCACAGCACATGCTACATAGTTACATGCCAGGAGTTCTTTTAAGCTGGGTGCCCTATCTCAGGACACACAATGGCCCCGATGCATCTTGGGAATGTGAAATTTAGAAATCCTGGACAGAAAGTGTAGCCTGCTGTTTAACCTGTGGTGTTCCTTTTACATTTTCTCATGTTCTACTTGTATCATTAGGAGTTCTTTGTGCTGTTCAAAACTGTAACTAGAAGGTAAAGATCCCCTCTATCTGCCTAACCAAACACTAACTAACTCAACCCCTAGTCTTCGTGCGGCTTCTTATGTACCAGATATCCGCTGGGACAGTAAGGCTACACAATCCTTTCACCTCCCGTCCCCACGGACGTTCTCCCGAGCAATGCTCTAACCACTAACACCGCACAAAAATAACAAACCAAAACAACAAACTCAACGAAACACAGAAGAGTAATGTTGTTATGCCTACCAGGGGAGAATAGCTTAAGTGGATACGTCAGCCACGTTAATGCACACTACATTGTCAACACACACCTAACAAGCTCCACTTACACCAAAAAACCTTAAAGGAACTTTTCAAACCCAATCAACCAAAAATAACCAACAAACAATCCACGCTTCACAGAGGAAAAGAAAAAATATGTGTGATACTCCCTAAATATATTGACCAGCAGTACCCCTAGGCACTAATTGCTGCCAATTAACTACCCCTGCACCAACCTGGTCATTCACTCCTGTTCGTGTTAGTCAGTAGTATCAGTAGTGTGAGCAGTGCTTGGATGTATGAGCTGTTTGGTGTAGGGGTGTAAAATTTAATTTTACTAAACAAAACAGGAGAGGAGGACCAAAAGTGGAGACCTGAGGAAGGACTGAGAGAAGAGAAGCTGTCAGCCTTAAATACACCAGCAAGGAGCCACATCAGGCTTGATACTGACACCACCCATCTACCTGCTGGCCTCCTGAAAAAGGAACACCACAGGTTAAACAGCAGGCCAAGGGCCGTCACAAAACACTACAACACAAGACAGCTGTAAAAGTGCACATTGATCACAACCCGGCTGTTGGAAGATGGCACACATGCTAATGAAACCCAGCAGCACTGTAACACATTCAGATTAATCCTCCAGTTGGCCAAGACAAAGATTTCCCCAATCAGCCCAAACAGACGTCCCCTCCCCTCATCTAGGCAGTTTCCCCTTCTTATCAATGAGCAGTTATTTCTCCCTCTTTGACTTTCCTCTTCTCTGGTAACTATGTAAACTGCATCAAGTGATCCCATGTGAGGAGCAGAGCTGCTGGAGAAAGGCCTCAGAGAGAGTGATGTGTGACACCATTAAGGTAGAACAGGAGTAGGGTGTTTACGGGGGAAAGAGGCCGAGCCGTGTTAGCCCTGGAGGTGCCTGGCTGTGGGGAGTTTCATCAGGGAGCATGGCTAACTTCATCCTGCATCCTGTCTCGATTTCCTGCTCTGTGAATCATGCCGGTCCCAGCAGACAGGCAGGCAGGCAGGCAGGCAGGCAGGCAGGCAGGCAGGC
>OMLI01072456.1:0-11130 GCA_900302605.1 Rondeletia loricata | reverse complement strand
GTAGACAGAAATAAGCTCACCTCAAAATGCAGAACATTTTATCTTTGATCTGAATTTGTCAAAACATGTATTTGTGTGTGGGGACCAGGTGTGTGGTTGCACTCCTGTGAGATTACCTCTGGGGTGGGTGTAGAGGCTCTAAACGCCATAGCAGGCTGACAGTCTTTCCTTCAGCAGTGGCGGGAACTGCTCTGAGAACTGCTGCCAGTTCTCCTCCCCAACCTGCTCCTTAAAACCATGCAGGATCTGTGGGGAGGGGCAGGGGGTAGAGGGGGCGACATGGGGAACGACAGAACAGAGTTTTCAGCATTTTACTCTCAACTGAACACAGTGTGTGTGTGAGTGACTGTGAGTTTGTGATGTGACGCTGTGAGCTAGAGAGGGGAAGCAGAGTGTGTTCAGTTCAGTTCTCTGCGGAACGGGAGCAGTTTCCTTGTAGCTGAAGCTCACAGCAGCAGAGCGACAAAGACGACAAACTACTCTTTATCAAAGTGTCTCTTCTAACGTTCTAATGTTGCTATATGCTTCATGTACAAGGAAACTACTCCTGTGCTGCAGAGAACTGAACCGAACATACTTCGCCCGAGATCATTAAGCCTCACAGTCACTCACACAGCAGAGGAGGGAAGAATGGAGAGTGTGACAATTTGATAGTGAATCAAAAATTGCACATTTCATTCTATTTTTAAAAAAGAGCAGAGGGGGAAAAAAACGATACGGCTCGGTTCTGGAGACATTGGAACCGGTTCCTCAATAGAACCAGGTCTTGGTTTCCAACCCTATTCATTGCACCATCATGTTTTATCCTGTCACTCACCTTGTAGAACATGTCTCTCAGGTCGTCTTTAGGGTTCACCCAGGAAGCCACCGCATCACAGAAGAAGATGAAGTCCTGAACAGACGGAGAGGGAGAAGGTATGAGTTTTGAGTAACCTAGTGGTTACAGAGACTGTTCCATAACCAAAAGGTCTTAGGTTCAACCCCCAAAACAGCCATGTGTCGTGTCAAACTGTCCCTGAGCAAGACACTGAACCCTTGTCTGCTCATTATAAGTTGCTAAAAGTATTATCCAAGTGCCTAAATGTACAATGTAAATGTAAAATGAGTCCCTCACCTGCACCACACCGCCGGGATTCACACCAATCATCATGCAAATCCCGCGGAAGGCGGAGTCTTTCTCCTCGTTGTCTCGAATGTTCCGCAGAGACGTACACCTGCCATGCACAATTATTAAGCAACCATCAGCTGTTGTTACTCTCACTACTGAGATTTCATCTATCCTATGTTGTTTATGAAATCTCAAAAGTGACAACTGACAGCCAAACTGTCACTGTTGTAATAAATGAAACAACTCTTAATGGTAAATTGTGAGAATATCTCCCATTGGATTTCCCCCTGAAGACCAGTGTTTTCATATATTATTCCTGGGCTTGAGGGAACTGTGACTGCCAGATGTGTTTCATTGTCACTACTTACTGACCACACATTTCAGGGATTTGTTTAAAGAATGCCAGTATCACCGCCCTTGTGATGAAGTGACTGTGTTCTGCAGCAATGTGATCACACAAAAAAGCAAGGAAAAAAGAAGGAAGACTAATCTTCCATTAGAAATGAATGTGCATTGTACATTGATAAAAACAAACAACGGTGTGTGTGTGTGTGTGTGTGTGTGTGTGAAACTGCATGCGCTAATACTGTGTACAGATATAGTAAATTAAATTCCACCACAACCATGTCATAACAGAGAGAGAAAGAAATGGAAAGAATGAAAGTGACAGAGAAAGAGAGAGAATAAACAGAGACTCTCACCAAGGTCTGATGAACTGCGGCAGCAAGGGAGCGACTTCCTGAGGACACACATAGCCCAGCCGACCAATAGTGATGGCTGAGGGAAGACAGAGAGAGGAGTCAGGACTGCTGTTAGAAGAAGTGTGTGTGGTTAGTATCATGTGACACACTGCCTGGGGCAGCTGACACTCCCTCCCTCCATCTGAACCAACCAGCTAATGTGATGTGATCCAATTAGACTGTAACCTGCTGATTTCCCACTCTCTGTATAAAAAATAAAATAAAATAACTGAAAAACCGTCTGCCCCTCTATAAAAACAGTGTGTGTGTGTGTGTGTATACATATACCAGTGTTCTCCAGCAGGGTCTTGGGGGTGTTGGGTCTGTTAATAATCTCAACCAGTTGGTTGAGAACCATCGCTACATACGGCTGCATTTCCACTCCTGAGAGAGCAGAAAATTGAGGGGAGACACATATATCAATATACTGTATCTAATATTCAACTGAAGAATCGCTGAACACCATCACAGAAAACAGCAGATTTGCTGCAACTCACCCATCTGCATACAGATCTCTCCTATGGCCCAGGTAGCATTGTTGCACACAGAGATGAACTCTGGGTTCAGGTTTGTGCCCAGGATTGGCATGAATTCAGCTGGAACACACACACACAAAATATCATGTCAGACATATGAAAAGGTGGATGACAGGGAAATTGTGTATGTACTGTGTCAGCATGTGTGTGTGATAGTTACCAATGCAGGGCTTGACATGAGGGAAGCAGGCCTTCGTCAGGTCACCCAGTAGAGCAAAAGAGCTCTGTCTTACTTCAGGCATCGTATCCTGGAACAAAAGAGACAGAGACACAGAGAGACAGAGACAGAGAGACAGAGAGATATGTGAACACACACCTGGGTTCGACAATAAGGTTTGCCCGATCACCCCGGGCCAATAAGATGTTTACCTGGGCCAATTGACTGGTTAGTCAGTGGCCCAGTTTGGCCAATGCTCACAAAAACGTTCTTCCTTTCTCACCTGGTGGTAAGTCTGTTATCTTTGCCTCTCTGCTCTGTCATTGGCCCACTTCCCTCTCTATTGTGCTTTTTCTGACCAATCAGATTGGACGCCACCTCAGAGTTATACAGAGTTGTGTGGAGCGGACAAATTGTTTGACAATCAACTATTTACTTTCCAGTTGTTTATTTTTCAGCCATTTTGCTGCTGTATATTATGAACTGTTGATGTTGGACCTTTTATAGAAATAAATAACTTTGAATGAAGAAAAAGCGGTTATTTTCTTCTTGCCTGCTGGGCCAATGAAAATATACTTGGCGCAAGTAGAACTCGATTGGGAAAGTGAAAAAATCTCTTAACGTTGAACGCCACACATGCACACCTCTCCTCACCTGCATGCACTGGAAGAGCAGGGTCATGATGTTGCTGCGAGCCACCAGCGTGTCCACATGGCCCCCCAGTCCCTCTGCCAGGCCGCTCAAAAGATCCAGAGCCACGATCATGAAATCCTTGTCTGGTGCCTCGTACTGGTCTGGCTGCTGACTGTACATCTGAGAGAGAGAGAGAGAGGGTGGCGAGAGGAGAGAGGGAGAAAGTGTCAAGTCTTGTCAAGGCTTGTTACTAAGCGCATTACAGATTTAAAAAGTACATCAATACAAATAAAACAAGGAAAGAACAAACACATCACACTTGAGGCCAGAGCTTGCTTGTTCGTATGTGAGAATATGAGTGCCGGTGTATTATAAAAAAGGACAGACACTCATGCCTTTTCACTTGGCTTCCTCATCCACTTGTTGCCAATTCCTACATATGAGCATATGAAATGTGTGTGTCCCCCAGGAAATGCCTGTCACTGTGTGCCCCGACCGACAGAGTCACACATGCATGCGTGTGAGCGAGCACGCACGGCTCACCATGGCCTGAGCCAGTGTCTTCTGGACCAGGGTGACACAGCGCTGGTAGACGGGCTCACAGTAGGGCAGGAAGCCACTCTGCAGCGCCGTGGCCACAGAGGACAGACACTCCAGCAGGGGGAACAGGTCTTTGTCTTCGTCCTTCAGCTCATTCCACTTGGCTATCAGGGGAGGCATCAGCTTCTGGATATACTCCTGGAAACACACACACAGTGAGCAGTGAACAAAGAGCTGGAAGTGACTTTTGCCTGCGATTTATGTGTTCTTTATGTGTGTTGCGCTCACAGGCTGGTTGAGGTGGTGTCCCACAGAGTCAGCCAGTGTTCCTATGGCGTCGTAGAGGATGAGCAGGTTCTTGTGCTGGTACTTGCCGAAGGCAAAAACCAGCGTGTCCAGGATGAAGCTCAGGTAAGGCACCAGCTCTGTACACGCCTCCTCCTCCAGGGTGGCAAACGCACTGAGGAGAGGAAGGAGGAGATGGTAAGTAAGTAGGGTAAATGAGGGGAAAGAGAACACAGCAGAGAGGAACACACAGAAAAACAAAGAGCCTTACCTGCAGGCTGCCTCCTGCACCCTCTTGTTGCCGTCCAGGATGCGTTTGAGCAGCTCGGTCATGAGGGGTTTGAGGTGAGCGTCAGGGGGCTGGCTGACCACCCAGTGGGCGTAGCGGCTGAGGGTCCAGCAAGCGATGGAGCGAACCAGGGCCTTCTTGTCGCACAAACACTGGATGAGGTGAGGGATGAGCTCAGGCAGGTAAGGTACCATGCCCTGCATACAGCCTGGAGGGAGAGAAGAGAAGAAAAGGTTTATACATCCTAAATTATTAAAAAAAAGATTTCTTCTCACCACCTTCTTCCCAATCAATTCAACTACCCAATTAATGTCTACCTTCCCAATGGCTTTAACCTGTCTCCCATGGCTATGGTCCGTGAACACTTAACAGTGTTTCCTCTGTATTCAAGGAAATTACCACCACTACTAGAGAAAATGTGACATTTAAATAAACATTGTAATTTAGTCTTACTAGTATCTCAAACTAAAATAAGTGTAGTCCAAATGATTAAAAAACATTTTTAGCACTAGAACCTCAACTTGAAGTTGAAACATAACCAAACAGCGACAGAATTATCCTCCCCAAGCACCACAGCTGCATAAAATTATAGAGGAAACACTGCACATAATGATCTATAACCCTGGAAATCAAACAAGTTCTGGATTACCTGAGAAAGTAGGGAAGGCTATCATGCAATGCCTATCCCTGGAAGAAAATCTATAAATTAAAATGTCTTTACAATTGTCCAAGTGTTATCGTCATTTCGGGGTTTTCGGATTCTAGCCAAACCTTTTTTTTCTTTTTCCTATGGCGAAAATGGTACTAATCAGTGAAATCACCTGGTGCAGTCTTTGGTTGGAATGAAAACCTGCATACTCTCTGCCCTCCATGGCACATGGTTGCCTACCCATATTGTAACACATTACTGAATTTAAAAAATATATTTAGCTAACAATCATGGTATGGGCTGTTGTGTTATCCTTGCGTCACAAGGCCACAAACTGTTGGAATGCTAAGCTATGCATGGCTAGCGATTTTGTATCTTTTTCACTGCAGCTTCAAAATAATCAGAATCATCAGAATCCACCTCAACAAATAAAGAAATGCATAATAGAGGAACCCTCGAAAGCAAAAATAATCAATATCAGCGTTGGACGTAGTTAAAGGCAATCATTTTACACCCCTATTCTTTTTCTTGTTAGACTAAGAGGGGGCAGGATGCGGAATCCTTTATTTGGGCCAAAAAATGATGTCACGCCTGAGAGGACAATACTTTAGAAGCCAATGTGCCTAAAGGTCAGTCAGCCTGAGCCATGTCTCACCCTCAGCGATAGCCCCCAGCACCAGGATGCCAGACTCCTTGATGACCCAGTCAGGGTGGAAGAGCAGGCCTTTGAGCAGGGGTAGGAGATGGGGAAGCAACTCATCACGGAACACGTTGGCAAGCACATCCAGGGCCGCGGCCGAACACTTCCCTGGAGGGGGGCAAACCACTCAGCATCAGATGTCAAGGCAGATACGTTATTTGGCTTTAGATTAGATTAAACTTGAATTATCCCCATGGAGAAATTGGGTCATCACAGCAGAAGAGGATAAGGTACAGAATAAGAATAAGACAAATAGTGGGTACCAAAGATACTAAAACAAATGCATACAACAAATAATTAAAACAACCAAAAGTATTTGAAATAATACAGCAAATAATAACTGAAGACGAAGATGAAGATGCAGCATCTTCACTGACAGATTTACAGGTTGAAATCAACAAGTGTGAATCACTAACTATTCCCTCATCAGGTGTACAGATGAAAGAACAAATACACAGAAACGTGCCTAGGCATGTAAATATGCATTGTAAGCCATTCACATGATCAGATTTACAGATGGAGACAGCATGTTGTTACAGTGTTCTTACAGTTGTTATATTCTAGTATCCCAAAAGCTATACTGAACATTAAACATCAAGCCCTTGCTCAAAGGGAAGTGTTTTTTTACGGTGTTAAAATTGAACATTTAAGAGCCAGAATTGACCCCTTGGCTCAACAGAAGATTATTCAAGCCACCTGTCCGTAACTTACGTAGGTTCCAGTCAGAGAGCGTGTCGTCATCATCGTCCTCGTCGTCATCGATGTCCTCCCCCTCCTCGCCCTCCCCTCCCTCGTGCTGCAGGGTGACGGTGCGGGACTTGTGGAAGCGAGGCTTGATGTCCTGCTCGCTGTCGGGGACAGTCTCATCCTCCTCCACGTCACCCTGGAGGATAACAGAGAGAGACACAGGAGAGAGTGAACACACAATGGATAGAGGGAAATAGTAGAAGATAAGAAGAGATGATAAGAAGGCAGAGTGTGTGTGTGTGTGTGTGTATGAGGAGCTGGTGACCTTGGGTCTGATTGCAGTTGCAGGGTGCTGAATGGGTGGACTCACCTTCAGAAGGATAATGTCAATCTCAGAGTACTTCATCCCATTCACCAAGATAGGGATCAGTCTGGGAAAAGAGAAGAAATAACCACATTACTACTCAGGTGAAATTCATACAACACTTGGTTTCTCCTTGCCTACCTCCCTGCCATCAACTGAAGCAGGTTTGTGTCACAGATTTGTTTTGGCATGTGAGCACTTACTGGACCAAGTGGCCAGACAGGGCCTCTTTACAGATGGGCTGTTCCGCCAGGGTAAGCCAGAACTCACAGGCCTCCAGAGCCACGTTCTCATCTGGGTCCTGGGTCCGCTGCAGCATGTACTGGTGTGAGACAGGCAAGAGGTGACAGTGAGGAGGAGGAAGGGGAAGTCAGGGGTGGACTCATGTATGTCTGTTTATGGTGGTACGGTAGATCAAAGCCACGGGTCACGTCCTCACCTGGATGATGCTGTGCATGTGTGGGATGAGGCGGTCGATGCGGACCTCCAGCAGCATGACCAGAGCCCTGCACACGTTCTTCCGCACTTCACAGTCCTCATCACCGGCCAGCGCAAACAGACTCTGGATAGGAGAGAGACAAGGAGAGAAGAAGGGAGAGATAAAGGGGATGGATGGCAGAGGGAAGGGAAGGAGATTAAGGAAAGGATAGGCAGGGTCAATGAACGGAGGGGGAGACAAGAAATGGGAGGGAGGGAGGAAAAGGAAACCACAGTTAATACAGAGGTGACTCCTGACCCAAAACCACCTGAACTTTGAAAACAATGGACGCTCAACCAAGGCAAAAGCTTGTAGTGCTTAAGGGGTGGTGACAGGTCATCTCTCACCTCGATGAAGGTGTCAATGTTATCCATCAGAGCCTGAGCTCGACCAATGATAAACTGGTTCACACACGCTATAGCATGGGACCTGAGAGAAAGACAAACAGATGGGATCTAAAAGACAATTTTAATAGGGGGATACAGAGGGTGGAGGCTGAGGAGGAGAGACAAATTGCCAGTGGAGGGGGAGTGAGAAAGCGAGAGACTGGCGTTTCACTGACCTGATCTTGGGGCTGCAGTGTTTGAAGAACTGGAGGAACTTGGGGATCATGATGTTGAGAGGTCGGTTCAGAGCGTCGCTATCCAGCAGCTCCGATGAATCCTCACAGATCTTCTGCAGTGCTCCAAAAGAGCCCTGAAGTACACACATTCATATACACAGAAAGACCAGTGTCAAAAGACCAGAAAAAAAACAGACATAAATCTATCATGCAGTATAGAGAACACTAAGCATCACATAAGCATTCAAAAGCCTTGGGTGGATGTGTCTGACCTCGCAGGTGTTATAGTCGTCTGAGTTGAGCAGGTTACAGAGCTGAGGCAACAGTTCAGGCCAGGTCTGCAGCTCGCCTTTAGAAGCTATAGTCGTGATCAGGATACCTTGACAACCATAGAAAAAGGGTACACACAATATAATCAGGCTATAAAACTAAAGAGTTGCTGATATCTTAAAGCTCTATGTGAAAGCTCTGGGCTAGTTTAGCTCTCATGTACATGAATGATGCCAGAACCGTTTCACGGACATTCGATACCGCTCCCCCCCGCACCCCATCCATCTCGACCGCGTTTCACACCCATTTTTTGGCATCTTTCAAACTGTTTCAGTAGGAGGAGACTGACTGAAATTGGGGGTTTCCTACACCTTTAAAAAGTGTTACTCTTTACAAATACCGTTACTAACACGTGCGAGTTTGGATCGATTTATATCAATTTCTATACATTTGTGGCGGCCGTGCCGATATTGTGGCGGTGCGCCACAGATGAGCCTATGTATGGGAAACACTGTATAATAACGTTGCAGCAGAGCATCGTCCATGGTGTCGATGGTAGTTAGCATTAGCGTCTACCAACCTAGTACCCGGATGTTACGTAAAACGCATCACTTCCCGTGCGACACTATTAAAAAACTCAACCACCTACATATTCTGACTCACACTGGCTGAAAAACACAGTCAGCGCTCTCTCTCTCTCTCAAACACCCACCGATTGTAGCTCTGATAAGTGGTGAAGGGTCTCCGATGTTGTTGAGACATTCTCGTTTGATGAAGTCAGCCACGGTGGGGGGGAAGTTCTGGTAGTGAGCCTTCACGTTGTTCTTCAGTATCAGACCACTCAGAGAGCGAGTGGGCTCATCTGGGGGAGGGAAGGCAGCACAGAGACAGATTAAGGAGGAGTAAACAAAACAGAGAGCAGGAGATAGGAGGAGGTGGATACAGAGAAATGTAGCATGAAGCATTAGAGTCAGTAAGGAGTAAATGGCAATTCAGTTCTATTGTTTGTATCCTTACTTTCTGACACACATATACGTACCCTCAGATTTGAGGCTTGTAAGTACAAAGATGAGATAGTTGTTGAAGTCTGGAAACTGGTTCAGTTGCTCCAGTTTCTGTAGGCTCTGTTAAGAAATTCAACCAACCACACGCAAATAGCAAAAGCTCACACGGCCACACAATGCCTCATGATCCTGTCTGACATACAGGCAGTGTGCATTCATACACATTCACAAACAAACACAGCAGCTCAGTTGAACTTGATACATGCTGCGTATGGCAACAGTCCCAGACAGTTTCCATTGTCTAACGCTTTGACACACAAGCATGCATACACACACTTCACACACACACAGCTGTAGGATACTTCCTGCACAGCTCTCTGTGTTGCTGTGTCTGGGGACTGGGAGTCCTTAAGTAGCTGAAGCACTTGCTGCAGACCCTGTTCATCTGGCTGCCACTCCATCCTATAGCACGCGCATAGGCACACACACACACACACACACACACAATTAAGTGCTATAAGTGGCAACAACCCCTTACTGAATGCTTATAGCTAACGTCAGTGTTGTCTACTTGAATCTTTAATTGTAGGCAAACTGCTTTGGCTATTGTTAATGTTTATCTAACGTTACCATGTGGCAAAACATTGCAGTGCAAGCAGTACACGTTTGTCAACAATGGATTGGGTCTATTTCGGAAGATAGTGGTTTACTGCTTTACCTTTCCAATTTCTGGCTACAGGATAGCCATTAGTATCACTACGCAGTTATCATTAGCTCTAAAGTTATAAGATGGATAACTTCGCCATACCAACTAGCAAACGCGACGCGATCAGCCTTTTGAACATGAGGCCCAGACGGCCTCTGGATGCAGGCGCAAATGTCTGGCACATTCAGCTAGCAAGCTAGCGTCGCTATGCTAGTCACGGTTAACACCGCGTCCAGACTCAAATAGAAAACAACTGCAAATCGCATCTCACGTTAACTAGTTGGACGCCACGTCACTATGTCAAAGTATGCTGTTAATCGAATAAACAAGAACAAAGCAAAGGGAGCATATTAATATTCATAACACAGCAGCTATCATTAGCGTGGCTAGCTAGCTTCATGTTGAAAGTACCGCCAAAGATTTTACCTGGTCACACCGATTTGTCAGATCTATAATCCTATAGATTGTGCTGCAGTTCCGCTGTAGTTCCGAACATTAACTGAAATATAATGCACTCTAAATACAAAGTTCTGATCTCAACAGATCGATGTGGCTGGCTAACGTTACAACAATTAACAAGCTATGCTAGCTGGTATGTGACAGAGTTTGCATGCATTGCAAGCAAGCCGGGTGAACAGTGTGATCACATTCGGCTTCCGTACTGGACAGACTGGGTGTCGAGCAAGGAGACACTGGACTTTTTGGCTGGATGAGTAGTGAGTCCAGCCCTAGAAGTTCAAATGTCCGTGACTGACTGACTGACGCTATTACCTTATTTGGGCATAGTGACATAATCACATTGTACATCATGACATCATCATGACATCATCACATTGTGACATCATCGCATCATGACATCATCACTGCACTATGCCTTATTTGGGCATAGTGACGTCACTAGCAGAGATCACGTTTATTAGGGGTTGAGTCAATATGGTCCTCATCATTCCAAACCAGGACATTGCAAGAGAGAGGGGTTGAATGGGCTGAATGTGAAACAAGCTATTAAACACATTGAGAGGATTTCTCGACAACCGTTCATCCGATCGACTTGAAACTTGGCAGGTGTCGTTTTGACTGCAGGTTCGTGTGCAGTGTCGAGTTTGAAGTCGATCGGATGAACGGTTGTCGAGAAATCCTCTCGCAATCCGTGAGTGACTGATGAAGTTACAAGAGCACTATGCCCTTATTTGGGCATAGTGACGTCACTATGCCCTTATTTGGGCATGGTGCAATTACAAGAGCACTATGCCCTTATTTGGGCATTGTGACGTCACTATGCAGCGCACACACACAAATGCAGGAGAGGAGCAGGAGAGGACGCTGCTGAGAAGTCCTTGGGCGGCAGACATGGTACGGTCACACATGCGCCAATGCAGGCAAATGACCATACAAATGACATACACAGATGCTGTTTTCCGA
>OMLI01072450.1:0-10667 GCA_900302605.1 Rondeletia loricata | reverse complement strand
CTTTTCCTTCTCCACCCCATACTTTCCTCCAAATCCCTTAGAGTAATCTAAAACCATAAGCATTGTAAAAAACATAGAAGAGGATGAGACCATTCTGTTACAACTTGCAAGAAAGGGAGAATGCATCGTGAGTGAATGTGGCTTTTTTGAAGCTGGCTGTTGGCCTACCTTTCTGAGATGTATGCTGTGCCACCTCCCCCTTGTATTCAAAACCCATGGCAGGCCGCACGAAACACAGTCATAGGGCTGGTTTCAGCCTAGTCCTAGACTATGGTTGTTTTTCAATGGATATCTCCATTGAATTTTGTCTTGAGTCTAGGACTAGGCCTGTCCGGGAAACCAGCCCATAATGTAATTGATCTTATTTAAGCCTGCTTTCCTCTAGAATTGGATTATAAACTTGCACTGTGAAATCAGTAAAGTAGTTGCAATGGGGTGTTTCAGGGCTAAATGTAACTGATTGTTTGGTCATACTCTGTATGACCAAAGAAAGAGAGTATACTGATGGTGAAGGTAGCCTGGGCTACTCAAGAATGGCATTAACCTTCAAAGATTTACCAGAACCTCAAAGATATAATCACATTTCTTTACATGAAGCACATAATTTGACAGCGATTAGTATACCACTGCTCCTATTGGCCTGCTAGCATCACATGACAGGGCTGTTAACTACAAAGGCAACTAAATAATAAACTAAATCATATTACCTTTTTGTTTTTGGGACACAATGTTTTGAATATAATATCTGATTTAGACTAATACACTGAGGTATAAACTTGTGGATATTACCTCACCTTTTTGTGACTGATGTTTCTCTGTCTCTCCTTTATAATCATAGCCCAAGGCAGTTTTATCGACTTTCTCCTTCTCAACACCAAACTTCCCTCCAAATCCCTTTGAGTAATCTGGTGAAAATGAGTGACAATGAAGAATAAAACATGCAATTATATTACAAGGCAAATAGCGTCAAGACTGACTAACGGCTATGAGCTTAACTCACCTTTCTGTGACTGGTGCTTCTCTGTCTCTCCTTTATAGTCGTACCCCAGGGCAGTCTTGTCCACCTTTTCCTTCTCCACCCCATACTTTCCTCCAAATCCCTTAGAGTAATCTAAAACCATAAGCATTTTAAGAAACATAGAAGAGGATGAGACCATTCTGTTGGGTAGGGAGAATGCATTGTGAGTGAATGTGGCTTTTTTGAAGCTGGACTGTTGGCCTACCTTTCTGAGATGTATGCTGTGCCACCTCCCCCTTGTATTCAAAACCCATGGCAGACTGCACGAACACCACAGTGCATTGAGTATAAGGTTTGCAGACTACTACTCCATCAGCGCTTTAAGAATGACGGATTAGTAAAGTAGTAGACTTGGCTTCTCACCTTATCAACACGGTCTTTCTGAACACCAAATTTCCCACCGAACCCTCGTGCAGCATCTGTCTGGGAAGAATGCTGTTCAACCTGTGCCACATAGCCATGCCCCTCGGCCCCCTGGGTAGTAGAGACAGACTCATGATGAACACATATATGGACTATATAAGTGGTGGATCCAGAATAAGGGGTAAATAGTAAAAAGAGACGATCTGCATAAACTCCTCTGGGACATGGCAGTAAATAAAAAACTGGTTTATGAGAGGAACATCACCTCATATTTAGAATATTAATGATTACGATTGGCCAACCTTGTCCATGCGGTCTTTCTCCACTCCAAACTTCCCTCCGTAGCCGTAGGAGGCTTTGGGAGCCTGGGCTTGTTCCTTCTGCTTCACCTGCTCATGTTCTTTAGAGACCATCTGCCTGAGTTCTGCAACACTGGAGGGTCATGCAGGGGTCAAGCATACAGGCGTCTGAATCTCTGCACATATACACACTACATACTGACACCAATATTAGGCCTGAAGTACTCATACTAGGTAACTGTGATACCTAAAGTACTCATACTAGGTAACTGTGATACCTAAAGTACTCATACTATGTATCAGTGATATTGAATGTACTCATTGTAGGTATCAGTGATACCTGAAGTACTATTTGATCATTCCTAAATGAATTATGTTACAAATTAGATAGGAAGAGGCTGTCTGATTAGATTAACATTTACAAAATATTTAAGCTGTAACAGTCTACACAAAGATATATATATTAAAAAAATAAAGCAATAATGGAGCATGGCTAAAGTTGTAAATATCAAAATAAGTACTAATTTCAACACTCAGTGCTCAAAGTTAGTACTCATATTTGGCCTGCAAAAAAAGGTAGCATGTACCAGTCAACCCCCCCCCACACACACACACACACACACACACACCGTATAGTGTCTCAAAATCCACTAGCTATCTCCAGTCCTGTTCTTGCAATCAGTTCTACCGCTTCAGTGCAGGTCACACGTCCGTGGTGAGCCAGCCTAGTGGTTTAAGTCTCACTGTCATCATCCTACATTACCCATATTAGGAGAGACTAACAGCTTGACAGCTTGTGCTCTGCTCTCACTTCCTTTTCCTGTTGCTACACAGCACCGTCTCTATACTCTCTGACCTGTACTCTGTACTTGCATTTTGCTCCATCAGTCTTCATCAGCTTAACAAGTTCAACCATTCATTTACAGAAGCAGCAACACAGAAGTGCATACACTGCATGTTTGCTGGTTACCTGATGGGCTCTTTACGCCCTGAACCCTCGATGGTCTTGGCTCCCCACCTCTGCTCCTGCTCCGACACATCATTCTGAAATGCAAAGTCTATGATGAAAATGAAATGCCTTTGGAAACAGTGGCATGTACAATACAGAGAGTACAAAATCCACAGAGAGGAAGTGTTGACTGAGGAGTGTTTGCACCAACAAACATGTCCTCTGTAGTGATCCACAGTCCTAGAAGCATACCTCAAAGTCAGGGTCGGTCTCCCAGTCGTCCCCCTCTGCAGCCACCTTCATGCTCACATCGTGGCCCACTGCTGACTTCCACATCTGGTGAAATAAACACTATGAGCCATACAAGACAGCTATACAGAATAGAGTCTGTACGTATAATTAATGACCTACGTGATTATTTAAGTGTAAGGACCTTTGTGCTTACATTGGACATAATTAGAACTCGTATATTCCTATACATACTGTATATGTGATCTGTTAACTGTTAACTAGATTGTCATTTGTTATGATGATGGAAAAAACGAATATAAAACCACAAGCCCTGACCACCTTTTGCTGAAGTCCCAAAAAGGAAGTTGAGTTATTTGCAGCACTAAGCTTCACTTCCCCATAATGAAACATACTTAGATTGTAAACGAATAATAAAATACAAAAGAAATATGATAATAACAACATAATATGGTCATTTAGCAGAACTACATGGACCTTCCAATCCTCTGTAATACATTGAGAATATCTTTTTTTTTTTCTTCAAGCAGGTACAACATACATATAAGAATGCATGTATTATTATTAGTAGTAGTAATAGTACTAGTAGTAATACTACACTTGTGACTTGTCAAGTCACACCCAACAGCTGCTTTACAATAGGCTACAATAGTTAAACTACCTACTTCCTGAAATAAAGATGACAGATGAATAACATAAAACTGGAAAATAACTAGGCTATTTTGAAAAAAACAAAACATTACCTTTTAGTTGTAATTAAACACGATATGTCCGTGTTTGGCTGATATTAGACAACAACGCGCTCTTCATAGACAAGTTGTGACAGTCTGCACGAGGAAGATGGGCGACAAGTGGACGAGGATCCAGCGCGTGAACGAGCATTGATGTCAATAATTTATCACCAATATCCCTCTTTAATTTATAAATGACAATTACCTCTAGTCTACACCCTCGATATACTAATAATACATCTGATTCGTTGTATATTTTTTGAAGAACATAACACTGGCAGGTTCCCTGCCGTGTGTTTCCCCCTTTGAATACATCTTATTTCAAAAAGGAGAACATTAATGCTGCCTTCAAGCATGATCGGAAATATTGTAATTACAAGTGGACAACCCAACATGAACGACCCAACAAAGTGGTAAAGAGGACTGGAAAGTGGGAATTTTTTTAAATCATACCCGAGTTGCCAAGTTGCGACGTTTAGGGGGTGAAGAGCATGGAAGCCGTGTCAACAAGTGATGGTAAAAGTTACAACTTTTGTCTATTAATTAAAACACCAGTTGTGTGCTTGATGTGCGTTTTGCTTCTCTCATTCTCCCGCTGCAGCACAAAGTAGCTCTGTAACTTTTGATTTCTAAAATAAATCAACAGCTACCGAAACAACTAGGCCTATTTCAGACCAAAAGCACTTGAATGCACAATAAGCCGTATACAACTTCCCATGTTGGAGTTTACCAGCAGACCTTGAAGGCAGCATAAGCTACAACCTGATTTGTATTGTCGTTTCAACACTTGGGGGCAGGCTCACAAAGCATAAACCAGTAATGATATAAGAATATCAGTAAATGATATAAGACAGTTGAACACCGAGGCTTCAAGTGTGTTCTAATGAGCCACAATTATTAGCTATAACATAACTGATGTTTATGGTTTGGTTACAATCATCTGAATGCATACAAAGTACTGTCTGTCAGGAAGGCATTTCATTTTGCTTTGTTGGAAACATTCAGATGTGTCACAGTTCAGACGGGTCAAAATGAAAAACATTTGAGACAGATACAGTAATTTTAAAATCTTCCATGAAAACAGATTCAGGTTACTGCAAATTCTACATGAAAAAGTGTAATATCATATCTCCACCTTTAATCTGTTAAATGTGTAATTGGTACCCTCTGGTTTTATTTAGCTATTGATTCATTGGACTGAAGGCATGTTTTCACTCATTGACAAAGCTATTGATACAAGGACTGCTATTAATACATTTATACATGTTATGTTTTTGATGCCCCAAAAGGTTTGTTTACATTGGTAGTTTGTAAACATTTAAGTAAACCAGACCTTTATATAGTTATGATGAGATATTGAAGTTGTAAAAAGCTTGTTTTCCATGTGTAAACCAAACTCTTGAAGACTGTGTTTATACCCAAAATTTATATGGCAAAATCAAGATCGGGAGTTCAGGCAAACACCTTGACAGTTTGGACTACACCTCTCCCACTTGGTTCACAACAAGTGGGTATCTGTATGATATCCAGTCTTCACTTGCACATGAAAATATCCTTTTATTCACAGCTTTGAATAAAGTACTGATTAAAGGTATCAGCAAAAACAGTGTGTGGACGTCATTCTTCTTCACACCTGTCATAAAGAGCGGCACTCTGGTGTGTTCCAGACTTTATTTGTGTGCATTTCTAAATGTTACAACAAGTAGGCATCTGTATGACACCACTTTTATAACAGCAAAGGATTGGTCTGAACCGGAGTTTTAAATTATTTTAGAATATGAGGATGTGGTGAGTCAGAGCTCGACTGGGGAACATGGCTGGGTCTACTCGATTTCTATTCATAAATGTTGAAGCTGAAACTGCAAATCTCTGATTAGTGATCATAAAGCATTTGTTCTCAATTATTTCCTATCGATTGGGTACAAAAAACTTGAGTGTCTGCATTAACTGAATTGAACTGAAAGTATATTGACCCCACCCTAAACTATTTGTTGAAACAAAAGTCCAAAAACTAGTCAAAACTATCCCATCATGTTTTTTATTCTACCAACAGACACACAAGTAAGCAAATAAGAAATAACTAATGTTTAGAGCAAGACCAGATATTGAATGTCCCCAGTGGGCTGCATTTGAAAAGTATCGGTCACTGATCTAAACCACAGACACTTTCATTACATTTTATTTTTCCATACAGCCCTTATAAAAGGTTATTTACAGTAAGTGTATTTCAGTGAAGCCAAAATATGATGTAAGATGTGGAGAAGAGCAAGATTGTTAAATGAACATGAGTATAGAGTAGTCATTTTACCAACAGAGAGGTATTAAAGAAACAATGTAGAGAGGATGGTGTCAATAGGTAGATAGTAGACATATTTAACCATTTTGACAGGGCTAATAAATTATGCTACATCAGAGCAATCTAGATGTGATGGATGTAACTAGATAAAACAGCAGTCTTTCTCAGCTGGAATGGATCCACACTGTGGTAACATTGCACCTGAATGGCAACTTATTCTGCCATAAAATCTACAGAGCAAACCGTAAAATCTAAATCTGTGCAACAAAAGCATGGAGAGGGAGCCTTATTGGATACATAAGAGGAAAACCCACATCCAGCAGACATACATAATAGAAACTGTACATATCTATAGAACAGAGGACTCCTATACATGAGTCCAAAATGTCAACCCTTCTTTTTAAATGTGATTTATATAAGAGGAAAGTAAAAGAAAAGAAAAACTCATGATCGGAATGTATTAGAACAAAAAAAGTGCTCCATTTTTGTGCATGACACTCAGGTAGGAGAGGAAGAGACAGGAGTCAACACATCCTGAACCTCAAGCCATCCAAACGTAAAGTGACCCTTTTATCTCCATGTCTAAACGCACCTGAAAAACACCATCTGCCAAAACACTTGATTGTGAATCTAAATGATATCTAATCTATGGATTAAGGAAAATTAAAGCTTTGTCCCTTTGTACCATTTAAACAAAATAAGCATTTGAGGCCACAAGTGTCTTTTTCTGCTTTGTGTCCAGCTTGGTCATACACTCTCAATGTCATACAATATCAACACGGTTAAAATCAACGATGAATGCTTTCAGCTACCCCAATACAAATCTATATACTTTGGCTATAAGTTTAAGACACATTTCCTGTAGTGTATACCAAAAGTGCATTGTTTGTCAGTGTGTAGAATGTTTCTTCATCCCTACCTTTCATTTATTGCATGTAAAATAATAAAATATGGCGATGGCTTGGGTTTAGTCTGTGTCGCGTTTCCATTTTCTTTCCCTTCCTCTCGCGTCTGTCTCTTTCTAAAAGAGAGGTGGTTTCAGAGGTATCCCCCCAGGCACAGCAGCAGCAGGGCGTGCACAGTGAGCAGATACAGGGACAACAGCAGAGGGGTGCGCTGGCGGGAGCAGAAGGCCACGCGTAGCATCCGCATCAGGCCTGGGCCACCTCTCTGACTCTGGGATAGGAGAGAAGGAAGTACAACACAGGAAACAATGAACTCATAAGTCATTGTTATTATTGTTATGAAGATGACAGCTCAGGTAGTATAAAACATTAGCTGGCCCCTACTCGAGTGAAGGCTCCCTCTGGCGGCTCGATGAGGAGGGCAGTTTCTGAGTGTTGCGCTTCATGTGCCGAATGCCATTCAGCCTGGGTGTGTCTGGTAACATTAAAGAGGCATACAGATGTCACAGATGTTATTTGTCATATATTGTTGATTGAATTAATTAATTTGGGTTATAAAGGACAAGAAGAATTATAAGATGCAGGTCAACTCAGAAGAGAGCATGTGAAAGCATCCTTTAACATGATCATACATTAGGACCATGCCAAACATGGTCCTCAGTGTCATACACTTACTATATCACATGCAAGATTAAATTCAGTTTACAACAGACAATAAAAACATCTAATCATGGCTAATCTAATAATCAATTTCTGATATACACCCAATAACACACCAAAACACACCTGCCATGGTATACAAACTGAGTAGGACCTGAAATTATAGTCTACATCACATATTTCATACCGTTTGAGACGATCCTGTGCAGCTATTAGCTGCTCCTCAATTGCCAACCTCTGTTCCATCTCTTCATCCAGCCTGATGTAGAAAAGTTGAAAATCGATTAGTTTCTAAATGCCTTGTGGTGCCACTGTTAATTCCGTCTCTGTAGCAGTTTTACTGATACAGTACCTCCGCTGTAGCTCTTTGACCTCAGCTATGTAGGTGTGGCTCTCTAGCAGGCTCCAGCGCTCCTGTGGGGCTCCCGGAGCACTGTCCACTTCCTCTGTACCCTGTGGGTAAATTATGTCAGTCTAAAAATCCTTCACATTAAATGTTAATAAAAAAAATATTATATATTATATATACCATTTAGGCCCAATTATTTATTCCCAGTGCTTTATGAAGTGTGGAACTGATAGCAGAATTATATGAATATCACAAGCAATACAAGTGATTTTAAGAATGGCATTATCCAAATATTGCATCGATTATTTTCCATAACATGTTTTGACCTCTAGATTCAGTTACAGGCTAATTTTTAGACCCATACCTCTCTCTGATAGTGCTCCTGCAGGAGTTTGGGCTTAGGAGCACGGGCTTCCTCCAGCATGGCGGTGAGTTGGCGCATTTGTTGGTCCCGGTCTGAGAGTGTGGCAAGGGTCTGCTGCTTCAGCTGCTCTGCTTGAGCCATCCAGTCAATACGCTCCAGCCTCAAAACAGAACACACACACACACACACACACACACACACACACACTAAATCAAACGCTCCTTATGCCATTTTGCTTTGGTAAAGCCAATGATTACAATGACAACTGACATAATGCTGGCACTGTGCCTCACCGGAGTGTTTCGATTTCCTGCTTGCCCATTTCCACCATATTCTCTAGCTGCTTAATGACACCCAGTGTCTCCTCAGTCTTCCTCTTCTCCTCAAACAGGTCCTGGCTGACTTTAATCAATTCTCCTGCTCCAAGCCGAGCCAGCTCTGACTTCTGCTTCTGGAGCTCAGAGGTCTGTTTCTCTAACTGTTCTAGCTGCAAGTCAAGAGAAGGGAAGAAACAAGTATGTTGTTAATAGATGTCTATGAAAATACACAAAATACCCGCATCAAGATCCATTACTTGCACCAGTAGAGTTGTAATGTGTGTGTGTGTTCATGACTATCTAAAACATTAATTTACATTTATTCTCAAACAAGTTACTCACCAGTCTCTCCCTGTCATTCTGCAGGGCTTGTAGTGCATTCTTCAGGCCCCACACTTCTCCAGTGGAGCCTCCGGGGCTACTGTGTGTTGGCTGGTGCCCTGTTTTGCTCATCTCTTCCAGCTGAAGGCTCAGTTCCTGGGCCTTGCTTACTGCTTGATCCCTGCTGTCCTGGAGGGAGGCCATGGCCTTTGCAAATGACTGGTTCTCTGCTCTCAGCTGGGTTGTCACTTCCTTCTCCTCCAACAGCTTCTGTTCAATTACCATCAAATCCCGGGCCAGCTCTGCCACCCTCTCCTGAGCATTCTCCGACTCGGTTCGCATCACACCTCCTTCCCAGCGCAGCTCAGCTAGTTCTCGGCCAATAGCGGCCTGTTCTTGCCTCTCCTTGAGTAGGCTCTCCTCCAGGGCCTTCACCTGCTCCCTTGCTGCCTGCAGCTGCTCCCTCAACTTCTCAACCTCTGCACCAGGGGCGTCTCTCACCTGTAACACTCTTCCACTGTCACTAGCCTCACTAAGAGTCTCCCTCTCCACCCTGCCTGCCACAGCCTCCACCTCTGTCTCTCTGTCTCTGCCAAGGCTCTTTAGCTGAGCTTCCAACTCCTCACGTTCCCTTTCCAGAGAGGCAATGCGCTCACGCTGGGCAGCCAGAAGCTGTTTGTGCTGGGAGTCCTTCATGCTGAGGACTTGGTTGAGTTCATCCCGGTAGCCGTGGAGCTGGGCAGACAGTTTGGCCTTTTCTGCATATAGGTCATCTCTCTGGAAGAGCAGAGAGCGCAGCTCCTCCTTCAGGCTGTTGTTCTCCCCTGCAGCCTCCTGGATCAGGCCATCCTTCTCCATCATTACCTGGGACACAACAAATCATAAGGAGTTACACCACTGGGGAACCTAAATGCTTCTGTGACACACTAGATAATGCCATACATATTAGGTACTAAAACAAGTACAATATATATTATAACCGTTTGGTTTCTGTAAATTACCTGCAGGTGTTTCTCCTCTAGCTGCTTGTACATGTTGAGGACTCGGTCTCTGTCATCCTGCAAGGAGCCCATGGCCTTCACAAAGGAGTCCAGTCTAGCTTTTCTGTTGTTGCTCTCTTCCTCTGCCTTCTGCAGTTTATCTTCCAGATCCCGCAATTCCTCTCTCCTCTGCTCTAGCTCCCTCTCTGCTTCTTGTGCCCTGCTGTCAGCCTCCCTTCTAGCCTCCTCAGCAGCCTGGGAGGATGAAACACATAAATCGTGAGGAATATGTAAAGAACAATTCTCTAATTTCTCAGCAATGCTAGGACAAAAAAGCATAGTACATACTGTAGATTAGGGATGGGAATTGCATTTAAAAATATTGACGTTTAAACGAAAGTTATGCAACCGACTAGTCTAAAAAAATAAAGAGGCCAAACGGATGTAATCTGAGATCTATTTCATTGTGTTTATTCACACACACACACACACAAACATTTATACGCAATCTACATTTCGATTAAAACGTTTCCCATTTAGAACACTGAATATAGGCCTATACGCTCAATTCGCGAAAACACATGGAAACTAACTCATGGTTTATTAATGGTATAGGCTTATCATTAATACTTTTATCCTACATTTTGCCATCTTATGCCGTCTTTACACAGCTGACCTGGTAGCAGAGCCGGGATAGAATTAATCATGATTAATTTCCACAGGCGTTCTTTATCCACCTTTTACCCGGTACAATATATTTACACTGTGGGACGGGGATCTGCAGGAACCACTGGATCTCATGCAGCAATAAACTTTATGTGGATGATTATTGTGTGATATCGTTTCAAAACTAGGCCATTTATACG
>OMLI01072447.1:0-10244 GCA_900302605.1 Rondeletia loricata | reverse complement strand
TCAGTGTATTTTGTGTGTGATGGATTTTTTCTTTTTGTCGTGGTATCGAAAGAGGTATCGAGTATTGTGTATTTTAACTGGTATTGTATCGAAGTTCACAGTTCTGGTATCGTGACAACCCTACAAAGTAAGTGTAAAGCCAGTGGCCATGCTAAGGTTAAATTGTATTGTCATGTTGTTTAAGCAGCATACTATTCTCATACTCTATTTGGCAGCACAAAAGTAAATAATTCCAGATACCTTGGACCAAAAAAATTAATAAAATCCCTACGAAGACCTGTGTCCCCTCTGAGATATTGAGGAAAAACATCGTACCTTCGTCGTCGTCATCATCTACACCATCGCCATCCACCTCTCCATCAGAGTCAGAGGCTTCCCTGTCCTCCATGTCATAACCATCCAGGTAGGTGAGCTGGGGCAGCAGCTTGAACACACTCTCCCTGTAGTCATTCAGGTTTGTCACTTCACAGTTGAACAGGTCCAAACTCTTCAGGTTCTCCAGCTTTTTCTGTTGATCAAATGCAGAGAGGCACTGTGATGAGAAACTGTTATGGTACTATACAGATGTGTGTATACTGTGAGCACCCTTGCAAGTATTTACAATATGCAGTTAGCTCAGTAGTGTTTCCTGTAGAACTCTTTTTGTAGATGTGCGGGGCTCTTGATACGGAGTGTCTCTCCTGGGCCCTTTCCAGGATCAGTTCAAGTATGTGTTGCAGTTTAAGAATGGCTGGGGTGAGCAATAAAGTCAGCTAATTAATTATTCTAGCTGTGGGGGCCACAAGACTTTAGCAAAGTATTCTAAATGTATGATTATAATAATCCCATTGCATTAAAGGAGATAAAATACCAAAAGCACAACTTCTGCACCAGGTAAGACTTGGTACGCACATTTTGTAGGCATGCAGGTGGTTAAGTGTTGCAAGTGTTGCTTTTAACCAATTTTGGAACACATACCAATGGTTCCAACGTGCTGATGTCTTTCAATTTGTTGCCACTCAGGTTTAGATGTGTGAGGTTGGGTAGTTTCTCTGCTAAAACATCAAGGCCGCCACTGATTCTGTTGTCACTCAGCTCCAGCTGAAAGAAAGTAGGAGGAAATATTACACTTCCAGTTGGCACTCATCATAATTCAACCAGCCCACAGATGCATGAAGGTGAAACATAATTTTACCTTTTTGAGTTTTCCTAGTTTAGGCAGGTTGGAGACTGAGATTAAGCCAACATTTATCAAACTGAGGAACTCCAAGTTGACAAACTCAGCTGTGAGGCCTTCAATTTTTCCTTCATTTGATCGGCAATTGTCAAGAACAAGTTCTCGTACCTGAAGAAAATAAAAGTAATACATACATCAAAGAGTCATTTCCACATTTTAGGCTTTCTTTGAAACTATACTTATACTCAAAACATACTCTATAATATCCAAACCTTAACCTTATTACTACATTAACATTGTACAAACTTCCTTTTTGAAGTCCTTACACATTAATCTATAAACAGAATACGTAAGTGTAAGCTAAGCTTTAGTGAGAAGAAAGGGTATTTATAGATAGATTTTTAGACAGGGTATTTGATGGGGGTGGTTGTTATTCAACAGAATTTCCCTTCACTGTGTGTACAATTATTAAAGGCACTTTTAAGTTGCTCGAAAAACATTAGAACAACACATTTGAAGGCGGAGTTAGTTCGAGTCAAACAACCCGTCATTTAACACTGGTTGCGCAATTCAGTGTTGGACAAAACGTTGCAAAAAGTTACTGGCAACCGTCAAAGATCACGATTTCTCCAGTAAAACACCGAAAAGGCTCTTGTGTTTCCATCTGAAAGAGTTTGTGTCGTAGTGTATGTAATTTGTCCGGGCACGACAGTTATTGTGATTGTTTGAAACGAGGACGAACACGCTGTAGCTTCCAATGGCCTGCTGATGCAGTCACTAATGACAAATGCAATGATTTTTGTTAGCTAGCTCGCTACAGGCTAGCCATTGCCCCTTTTAAACGCTGCCGTGCAGTAGGGGAGCAGCACGAGAGGTCTGTCTGCCCGCCATTAGCCAACCCAACAGCAACGGACAGGATTGCGAATATACCCTTAGTAAAGATATTTTTTTGTTGGTAAAATCAACTTTCATGGGGGAAGTGGAATATACCTTGTCGTCGAGCGAACGACCGATATTGACAGTTTGTTACATGGTACCACGTCGGTTTGAGGTCGAAGTGGCGAAGGAAATATATTGAGAACGGAAATTTAGTAAAAACAAAGATGGAGACGGTTCCTTTCTCCCAGAGCTTCAAAGACGACAGAATGACAACATGGCGATTCCTGAGATACAGTATGCAGTTCTCTGAACACTTCGATACGAAGATTATATTTACAGATAGGAATGTCGTAATTTACACACCACTTTTAAATTTATTTTCACAATGATAATTTGTATTTTTCCCTGCATGAGTGAAGAAACGCCGACCGTCGAGTTTTTGTCTGCCCACGCACCGAGCGCGGTGCGCCGGGTCTGCGTGTCATTCAGGCAGGCTTTTTTATACGGAGCCTTTGGCCAACAAGTCGATTCGTCTTACATTGCAAACCATGTTAAGATGTTGAGTCGCTTTTAACGAGTAGTGTGAGATTAAATCGTAATCTTTGGCGTTTTAAGTGTACTACGCGATGTATTTTGTTGTCTTTGACCATTGTAGCGAAAGGGGTAATATGGCGGGAACAGAAACAGTAGCCGAATGCTGCCTGAATGATTTGCACTCAAAACATCCACTTGGTCATTAGACTCGAAGAAACAAGTCTGTGATCATTTACACGTTTATAAACACTTGAATATGAAAGGGGTAACGTGTGCTGTGCAGGGGTGTAGGCGACATATTTCTACTGCACACTCCCTCTTTACAACTTGTGTTGATTGAAGCAGGCAAAACGTATAAACAATCACGACATTACTGGATGAAGCATTGGCTTTAGTGTGCGTGGAAATATCACCCTGCGAAGAGTTACGGCGGCTTGCTAATTGGTGAAGATGAGGATGACTTGAACCAAGTGACTATTTTTTTGTTGGCGTAGCTGAATCTAGGTATTTAAGAGATGTAGACCTCTCGTGACCGGGAACGAGCCGCTTACATGTCACACAATCTCAATTTTAACATGAACGCTGAAGAGTTTTAAAGTGCATTTGTAATAAAGGCGCCCCATTTTAGCAGCTGCTAGCCCCAAACATGGCTTCCAAGGTCTATATAAAATAAACGACTCAATGCCAAACGCGCCGTGGAAAGCGTTTTCCCTAATATAAATGTAAAGAGAAGTTTACAGATGGTGCCACACCGTCGGAGTCGAGCTGAATCGTGTGTGCACCATCGACAAGGAGGCTGCGAAACGGTTAAAACACTGCAATAATGCCAGCAAGCTGAAGCCTTTTCAAAGTAACGATTGAATATAGCTTTTCTCGTCTTGTTGCCCCTTCACGCCCAATCCAGAACAGTATAAAGGATTAAGCTTGTTGTGCTAGTATTTTCCGCCCTAATAATAAATGAGAAACATAACCTAAAGCCCATGTGGTCACCATTACATTAGCCACACAGGTCACTCAGAAAGCAAAAAAGTAGCAAGCTAGCTAGCAAGGCTAGCCAGAAAACTAAGGGCTGGTTTTAAAAAGCACGACTCACATCAGACGGTGTCCTGTTTCTTAGCTCCAAGTGGATCCTCTTTTTCATGTCCATCTTGCCCTATGAAAGTTAAACTTTTCTCTCTTGGGTTTTGGTGGGATCTTCAGTCCAAAGGCAGAGAGATGCCCTAATGGAGGGAGAATATGGGACTGTATAATGAACTGAGCCAACGCTAAGTTAGTCGGGGAGAGGAGAAACCATGGAGGGAAACGGGACTGAAACAAAATATATGCTCAATAGCGCCATCTCTGTCCAGAAACGCCCATCGCCTTAAAAAAGGCATTGCAGTCACAAAACATGACGCTGCCCCGAAACGGTGCTATGGTGCAATTTAATTCTGCAATGAAAGTGCAATATTATGTTGAATTAAATTTTGAGACGTCTGTCTGTCTAGTCAGTTTGATTATATTGACCAATGCAATGTATACACTTTTACACTTTATTCAAATTGTACAAAATAGCAGTCAGACAATTGCACATGGATAAAGTAGGTCATATGGTTAACTTTGTTGATCTTCCCTGACTAAATAAAGTTTATGATGGCTTAGAAGCATGCCCATGTCTGATATATTGTCATTGTTATTGCTTCATAGTTAAGGCCGACATCAAACAAAACAACCCTATTTTGAATATTACTAAAACACTACCTGTTGCCTGTGAAGGCAAGATAATCTTATTCCATCCTATTTTTCGAGTGCACAATTTTAATTGTAAACCAGTGAACAGTTAATTTGTAATCCTTGTGAGAAATGTGATCAATAAACCCTCATAATAGATTATTTGTTTTGTTTTGTGTCTTTATTAGTTCACAAACATATCTTTTCCCCCCCTTCCTTTTTAGACAGATCGTTAGAGTAGAGGGTGTATTTGGTTTGCAGTGAAGAGAGCATTGTATATGCACATGGTGGGTACCCCCACCCCCCATTACTTCCTGCTTAGACCCAAATCCCTCAAGCAGAAGTAGTCCTCTGTGCCTCCCTCCTTAACTAGACCACAAAAACGCCATCAAGTAGAAGTATGGGTTTTAAAAACAAATGCAACTATGAATCAGCAATATATCAAAGTAATATTGCAGATGTCTGCCAAATTCTGATCTAATTTGTGAGGATCGGTATTACCTTGTGTGATGACTAAAGATACCTTGCATTGATGTTCGCTTCAATATTAAAGTTGAAGTGACTAAGACCCTGTGCTGTGCAAGGCAAAACAACTGAGGAAATGTTGATCTACTATTCAACACGGAGTATTTCAAGCAGTCTGTCTTTGACCTTGTATGTGTTAAAATTGTAGCATATTGTACATTAAACTGTTTTGAAATCAGTCTTTGGTAGTTGAGAGAATACACCAGAAGAGGGCACTATAATATCTACTTTGACTTGACAACTTCTCTACATTTGGCTGTAACAGTTCATGCTGATTGTAATCAGTCCCTTAGAAAGATGTGCATACATTATTTTGTCTGTTGGAGTATTATCAGCTGAGGAGTTCACTGTGTTCAGTCTGTTCAGCCAAAACCAGTCGGATCTCAACACTGATACTGGAAGCCCTGGTGGTTATCTGACATTTTCAAGGTAGTTTGAATGTGTGTCTGTGTGTACGTCTGTGTTTCCATCCTTTAAATGCTGTAAGTAATTTTTGTGTAAATTGAATTAATGTAGCATGGTAAGTTCTACACGAGTGTGTCTCCCTTCTCCAATAGAGTTCATCCCAGTGAGGGAGGGTATAATACTTTGCACTGTATGACCTTGCAAGATGAGGTCTGGAATTTATATTTCACCCAGAACAAAAAGTGTGAAGCAGGGCATGCTCCTCTGTACACTCTGTAGGGTTGTTACGTTTGTGAACTTCAGCATTCACTTGATAAATATATACTACAGCTGACAATAATGAAATAGACAGTAGTTTAGAATAAGTTACCATGTTCATACTATCATTTTAGAAATTGTGGGTGTGTGTGTGTGTATTGGGGGGGCAATGAATATGTGAGTATAGGCTACTGAAAACTGAATTGCAAGAAGCACCTACAATACAGAAGTGAGTGAATGTAACCAGGGGGCCTCAGTGGGCAGTTAAGTGTTATTTACTCTGTTAGGCAGATGCTTTCTCTGAGTGTCTCAAACACAGACATCAGGCCTCAGGCCTCAATGTGCTGTGAGAAGATTGAGAGCACGCCCCAAATTGAGCAGCTCCCCATCCATGAGATAAGATGGGTATGCCCCTACTCTACTGTTGAAGACACGATTTCATGCTTGTTTTTATGGTATCTAATGGTTTTGCTACATAGTAATATTCTCATCATAGAAGAGAAATCATCAATAGAAAGAGAAAAATAAAGAATTTTAGAGGATGAATCAAAGAACTTAAGATGTTTTTAATGTGTTTACTGTATACAGAAGTCATTATTATTATTGTGTGTGCAGAAAGGAACATATAGGTCTTTGGAATGTAGCTGTTTCTGTCCATAACCTCACTTTATACCATATTCAGAGATAAACTGAACTGTCCCCCTACCTGCTTTCACCCTCCCACAATAGACAATGTGGACAAAGCCAACCATTACCATTGCTAAGCACCAACCTTTTGTTTTTACTGTCAGCTGCCTAGCTTTTCTGAGGCTCACATCTGTAAAGCTAACCCAGCTTGAACCTGCTTAAACACACATGCACACACAACAAAATGTTTTATTTCTCAGTCTGTTTGTTAGGTTAATTAGGACAGCATTTCATATACAGGACTTTTGCTTTACTTTTGGGTGACAGTCTAGTAAGCAAGTCTATATGTATTCCCTCCATTACCACAAACATACACATTTTATCACCTAACAACACACTATCCACACACAAGTCAATGCACCCTGTTAATGCAGTCTGTTTTTTCTGTCAGTACTGTGCCAACTCCTCCACATTTACAAATGTGATAAGAGCAAAACTGCAAGAACTCTCCCAGCGCTGGTAATGGTTAACCAGATAATTCTTTTAGGGGTGGGAATTGAAAACAGTCAAAACCTATTCTATCTACTTTTTTGTGCTTGCCCGCTCTCAATGAGTTAAATTCATTCATACCAGGACTCAGAATGGAGGAGACATTGCAAAAAGAGAAACCAGAGCTGGACTACAAAAACCCTGATGACAACCAAGGTAACTTTCAACTTTTCCTTGCTTGTTTTGAAATCAAGTATTTGATTAATTGTATACACCGTAAAGTTTAATATGCCAATAAAAAGTACAGTTATGCATTTGCAGGCTGTTTGCTATATATTATAAGTTAAGATCTACAGGTATTGTATGCTTACTCTTACTTCTAGTGTCTTACACCTAAACTGAGACACAGAAATCTTTTAATCAACTTCTCAGCGGTATTACTACAAATGAGAGACAAGTGGAACATTTAGCCCATCTGTGGTAATGTATTGTAAAACTTAGTGTGAACTTGCTATACATCTTCCCGTCACAGGTTTAAATATGTCATCCTACTCCAGTGTTTTGTTGGCAGACACAGCGTCTATAAATCAAGTCTTTATATGCCATCAATAACACATTATCCAGGCATGTGTAAATGCAAAGCTTGTGAAATCATCATGTCATGAAATTAAATGCTTTCCTGAGCCAGTGATTATTAATAAATTATGCATTTCACTCAAGAACTTAAGAGTAAACAGTTATGTGTATCTTCGCTTCCATAGTTATTGGTCTGGTTTCTCTGGATTGCTGTTTTATAGGTGGGATCCATCGCCGGCTACGGGACAGGGATCTTCTCAGGAAGAGAAAAGCTGAAGCAGAGGAGAAGAAAACTAACCAGTGGGTTTATGGGTAAATTTATTGAAGAGGACAGTCAATGTTAGGACAGTGAACTACATTTACAGTTAAGCAGGTTTGGAATAACCGTTGTTGGTTCAGTACTGTAGTGCCCATCTCCACACTTTCGAATAGTTTATCTAATGGCTTTATTGTTAAGTGATTAGATGACTTATAACAGTGTAATGTTACAATAAATTATTATTCTGGTGCAATGGAGAGTAAAAATAGAAGTTTTAGTAACTTTGCTTTTCAATGTGGTTTACATTATAACACACTGTGCTTTACAGTGAGTGGTGAAAACATTCATTATCAGCAATCTGGTTGCTTATCACTCCCCTGGTTTAGACTGAATATGAAGCAAGAGGAAACCAAAGGTTGCTCTGGTGTTTCTAACTATTGACTCCCCAGACTTTGCACTATTAGCTTTGAAAAAGCATCACAAAGAGCTGTATCATGTCCACTGCTGTAGTTGATTACATTTCATTGTACTCTGTCAGGGTGGAGAGCAGGAGGAAAAGACCAAGAGGTGAGGAGAAGAGCAGCACGGGGAAGAGAGGGAGGCCAAGGAAGACTGACACCAGGCCAGAGATCCCTGTCACTCAAGAAGATCCAGCACTGGTTCTTGAAGCTCCTGCAGTAGTGGTGGTGCCTGAACCTGCAGAGGCTATCCCAGCTCAAACATTACCCTCTCTGATCCCCTTACTTGCTGCGGGCTTCGACCCACTGGAATCACAACCAGCATATGTCCCCGCTGCCCCTGCTCCTCTACCTGTCCTTGCATCTGTCCAAACCTCTGTCCTTACCCCTACTGTAACATCTTCCCCTGTTCCTGCTCCTGCTCCAGCTAACCCGGCCCCGGCCCTTGTTTCAGTCTCAGTTCCTGTTCCAGCTCCTGCCAACGTTCCTGATATGGCTCCAGCTCCTGCCCGAGCTTCAGCCCCAGCCCCAGATGCTGCTCCAGTCCCAGACCCAGCCATGTCCCAAGCCCCTGTTCCAGCTCCAGCTCCTGCCCCTTCTTCAGCTCCTGTCCAGGCAGAGACCCTTTACACAGAGCCAAAGGGCAGGGAGGCCCTTGACCAGGTCCTGATTGAAGACTTGGGCCCAGATGAGGAGGAAGACATCTCTCTATCGCAAGACAAAAGAGCTGATCAAGGTATTACGAGAGTTATGGTTGAGGGAGGGGATAGACTGCCATTGTAGCCAATGCCTAGAGCCTGTATAGTGTGGAAATAGAAAACATAAACATAAGTTCTGAGACATTGCTCGGTTGAAGAGTTAATTTATGACAATATGTGTTTTACCTGTGCATTTGTCTGACCTATTAACTACCGTATATACTGTCTGTCTTTTGTAGATTTGTGTGAGGAACCATCTCTCAACATGCCTGAACAAAATAAAATATTCTCAATTCCAACCTTAGACTCTCTGCCTCCTCCACAAGAATGTCTCCCAGGAAATAAATTCTAATGTACACTTTTCAGATACTGCTTCTGTTCAGAACATGATGCAAGCCAAACTGCATCCTTATTGGTTAGATTTATTGTGTTATTTTGGTGAGTGCATTTTAGTATGCAGCCTGTTAGGTCATGAGAGCAAACATGATGAGTGTATGCATTGCTTCTTTGAAAAATGTATGAATTCAAACTAGACCTGTATACTTATTTATTCAAAGTTGTTGCTTTATTGCGAAACCCATAAATTATATTTTGCTCCATGTATTTTGCATTAAGTATACAGTAATTTGTGCCTGCTTCTATTTAAAAGTACCTATGTATTTCAAATTGAGCAGCATTGTTGACTTTTGTAAAAGTTGTTTTTCATCAAATAAAAAACTGCTTTTTGCATTTTTAACTGTCATCGTCGTCATCATCATCTTCATCAGTCACACATCCGGTGAATGTGAAGCTCATGGCTACCCTCTGCTGTCACGGTACAACCTCATCAGTGACATACAACATGCATGCGCAACTCATAATAGCTGTTATTAGTGATTTTCTACCTACATTTACATTATAAGATACAATAAAACATATACATGACAGATTGTGCTCATCTGAGTAGTCGGACAGTAAGTTGTCACGTGAAAGATTACTGGTTGGCCAACAAGAAATCACATGTGCTTCCGCATTGAGAGAACCCCACGTGTTTGTTTCTATTTGAGCAGCTAAAAGCTAACGTAATCAGCTGCCTTAGATTGTGTGAGTTAGTTGCATGGGCGTAGATTCCTATATACGTGGTAGTGTCACGTCACTACCACTTTTTTAAACATGCGATTTTGGCAATATCACTTTACGAACTAAACAACTAAACCTACATCAAAACGAGCCAATGTGACCCTTAAAAAATGTCCTCTAGGACCATGCGGATTATGGCTGCCTGTCGAGTCTGTAGGCATGGTAACAACTCGCGCAGCAAAAGTGACGTCCCTAAAATAGCTTCCCTACTAGTGCGTTTAATCATTTTGTTGTTATTTCCTTGGTATTCTTCCTTTAAATCCACTATCATTAGTATCCTTTTTTGTTGCCAAGTTATTGTCCGACTTTGTTTGCTGCTGCTCTCTATTATTCTTTCTTTTCACTTTAATATAATTATTATAATTTATTATATCTCTGCTTTTCTATTTTTTATTTAATTTAATTTTTTCTGTTTTGTGTAAAGCGCATTTAGTTGCAGTCCATGTATGAAATGTTCTATACAAATATAGTTTGATTGATTGATTGATTTTAGTAATGCATAATTTGTGCTGTTTTGGAGAAACTTACCTGCTGTTTTCCTCCCTGCAGCA
>OMLI01072438.1:0-13720 GCA_900302605.1 Rondeletia loricata | reverse complement strand
ATTAGTTCACTGCAGTAGGCTACATGCTTCCTAGAGTCATGAGCACGCACGCACGCACACACACACACACACACACACACACACACACACACACACACACACACACACACACACACACACACACACACACACACACACACACACACACACACACACACAGAGCTGGCACCGTGTCTTTGTGTACACACGTCTCAACAAAACTAGTAGACAGACAGCATTGGCCTACGTGACTATATATTAACAATAGATTAGTTTTATGGGCTGGCCCATCCCACAATCCAAACAAAAATGGGATAAGATGTAAAATAAAATTCCCTTAGGAGAAACAATTAGTAATCCTATAATAAAATTCAGAAGTATACTATGCAGCAAAATTATAAACTATGTGTAATATCCAATAGGAATATTATAGGAATAGCCTATTATAGTGATACCATAGGAGATAAAAATAAATAAAATAAAGTATGGTAACATCTTTATAAACTCTATATACTATTATAAACTTGATAAAGTCCCTACAGGAATATTCTAGGGATATTCTAGTGATTTTTAGTTAGGGTTATTACCACACAGCACAGTTGACAAGCAGAGAAAATTGATTGTGCTTCTTTATTGTCAGAGTTATCACATTAGACTTCATATTAGACTACGGTGCTAAAAGGTTGTGTTGCTCATGGTTGTCGGGGTCCGATTCCTCTGGTTTTTCTGCCTGCAAAAGTGTAAAAAAGGGAAAAGCTCAGTTTCACCATAAAATACAATCTGAACCAGTTTAACCACATAGAGCGCCTTAGAATGAAGCAGGGTGTAGCAACTGATTATGTGTATGTCATTTGGTGGATGCTTTTATCCAAAACGCATGACTCAGTCCCTCGTTGAAGGCTTACATTCACCAGTGATTTACTGTCACAACATTGAGTATCTGACAATGTTAACGGCTGTATCTCAGTAGGTAGAGCAGTCGTCCAATGATCGAAGGATTGGCGGTTCGATTCCCGCTCCTGCTGAGTTTACATGCCGATGTGTCCTTGGGCAAGACACTTAACCCCTTACCCACCTTGCCTCGTGTGAATGTGTATGAATGAGCTTGGTGGTGGTCGTTGGGGCCGTTGGCGCAAATTAGCAGCCACGCTTCCACAGCTCGCATTTAACTCAGCTAATGTACTTGATGACATGTACACTGTAGAAACATCAGCAAACAGCTATACGGGCTTTACTCAACATGAGCATTGGTAAAAATAGAGAAGGGCAGAGGGCCCAGGCAGCTTCCCTGGGGGACACCGCACTTTACTTTCCTCACAGCAGAAAAACAAGCATTAAACAAATCAAATCCCTAACCCTGGCAGCGTCAGTGCTACCCATTGAGCTAAACAGAACCACTTAATACAGAGACAGAGTTAACATTTATGATATTGAGTTCCTTGTTTTCAATGTCAAATGTGTCAAATGTCAGTGGAAGTAGTCTAGATAAAGGTTGCGCTATACAGGATCACTACATACAGTACCTCGATATATTTTTCAACCCAGTGGATCAGTTGGGTTACTCTGGTGTAGACGCCTGGTTTATTGCGCCGTCCACAGCCCTCTCCCCAGCTCACCACCCCTGCCAGCCTCCAGTCCCCCTCAGCTGTCTCACACACCAGCGGTCCACCACTGTCTCCCTTACAACCAACATAGGACCAAATAGTTTGTCAAGCATCCATCAGGTTTTGAAGAAAGCGTGAGCACTTTTGTGAAAATGATGTAAGTTTGACCGAGTAGATCTACTGTAAAGTTAAAAACCTTCTTCATAAAACTGTGTTGGGCAAGTCTGTGTGGAGATTTTATGTGACCGGGTGTATACCTGGCAGGAGTCCACCCCTCCCTCCATTTTGCCAGCACAAAGCATTCTAGCAGTCAGGTAGGAGCCGTAGACGCTCGGGCGGGAGCATATGGACTGAGATATTACCTGTACCTGAGCCTGCCTCAGCTCATCTGAAACAGAGCCTGACAAAGAGAGACAGAGAAACGAGTTAAGGAAGAAATATTAGACAGTAATTGTGTTACGAATGTACGAATGAAAGGGAGTTTCTTTTACATTCCACTACTAACAAGCAATTTGATCTGAATGAGGCATGATGGAAATAAATTATTACAGTGAAAAGGAAAAAAAAGGGGAATGGAGAAGATGCAAGAACTGGGAATAAAGAAAGTGCAATAAGGTATACATAGCACAATCAAAGGGAATGCTAATCAAGGGTAATCAGAGCGGTTCGTGTTAATGTACGTAACGCACCCCCTTCATGCATGTATCCCCAGCCTGTGACCCAACAGGGGGCTCCAGCAGGAAATGACTCTCTCGGACTGGGCAAGCACACTGGTCGTACCCCACCTAGAAACAGCACACAATAATCAGTTTGGCACATCGTCTTACACTGATAAGAAACTATAAAGGGATGATAAACAGTTATTGGGCTCCATTTACACACTTACACACAGTTCTTTCCAGCCAAGCCTCTTCCTCTCTGTCTGTAACGTTTCTTGCCCTTTACTTTTTACAGTTGATTTTATCTTTTGGTTTTTATTTTCTCCTTTGTAAAGTGCTTTGTAACTGTGTTTTGAAAAGTGCTCTACAAATAAAGATTATTATTGTCATTACAAGTTAGACTGTGAAGGTATGAATGTGTTGCAAAACAGAGATCGATGGCATTGCAATGACATGAATAGCCAAGAGAGATAAGCAGTGCTTAATCCCATGTATTTGAGATACGTATTTAATTACTTTTTTGCATATTTTTTCATTTGTATTTGGCTGGAGTTTAATTTAATGTAATTTGTATCAAGATACTTCTGGAAGCAGTATTTTGGTATGCAGATCCGCACTGTTAAATAAACGTATTGAAAGATTAAAAACTATGAAAATATTACTGCAAGTAGTATTTCAAGTACTGTGCATTAGGCTAAAACCACCTGAGAATGATAATAGATGGTGAAAATAATAGATGGTAAAAACAATGAGCAAACAGTATGTCTACCTGAAGCTAACATGTTAACAATTTGGCTTAGCCAGTAAAAGTGGGCACCAAGAGCAGCATCACATAACAGAAACAGTTCATTTTTCCAAGATAGGTATATCATATTTATTTATTGAAGATTTATTGAAGATTTGTGTCACTTAGAAAAAATTCAATAGGCTACACGCCACACATAGACAAGTAAGTATCCAACTAGTTAATTAGCTAAAGGTAGCCAACTTTGCAATAATATGGTCAAAACTAGCACCATCACATTTATTGGTTTGTTTCTCAATGATAGACTTCCCTTTATCTAAGCATATTAATGCCAATACATTATGCAGACTCTCTTATTAATGATGAATGTTAAGGAATTGACATTCATCATTAACAGAGGGCCATTATAGTAATGTTTGAATTGTAAATAGCAGTCTTACATTAGCTAAATATAAGCCTATATAAAATGTTGTTTTGGAAGTTATAGAAAATGTCGAAAGAATACAGGACTTAGGATAACAGTTTCTTTTTTGTATCTTGAAAACACAAATTACGTATATTTTAATTAAAAACATGTCTTGCCACCAGGGCAAGAATTTAGTAATTAAATTTGTTACATTCAATGAGCAAGTATCTATAAATTGTAACAAGATACATTTGGATGTATTTTTGCCCATCTCTGCCAACAGATGAGCCGCCTCCTCTTACCTCCCATCTCTATGTCAGTGATGGTGCGCAGCAGTCCCAAGTCATAGTCGTTGTTGATTTTGTTGAAGCGGGGGTGGTAGAGGACCTGCAGTGCTTTGTAACGTTTACCAAGAGAGTCGTCTGTCACGCTGACTGTGTCCACCACCACCTGCCAGTCGGCCTCATGCAGCATGTTGTACCTGTAGAAACACACCCGAGAGGCAGAGTGTTGTATTCCGCAGTTCAGTTCAATTTGATTCAACTCAAATCAACTCAAATCAACTCAGTTGTCACATGTGTGCTATTCACATTCAATTCTTCAATATCTGCAAAGCAAATAGCCTAGTGTGAAACAGTCTTGACAATAAATTGTATGTCTTTGCTCAATCATTCATAGTCAGTGTTTGCTGACTATTTCAGTAGGTGAGTTGGGGTTGTTATTTTACCATCACATAGAGAATGCTAGTATCGTTCCTATGATCCCTAGGAGCCCTGCTGACCGGGCGGTAGCACTTGAGTCTCGGTCTCAAGTCCACTTCTCTGACATCTTGGACTTGTCTCGGTCTCGTGCCTATTTTGACTCGGACTTGTCTTGGTCAATATTGGATGTTTGCTCGACCTTTTCCCGCCCATCTAAACATTTTCAAAGATACATTTTCCTCCACCTGGTCCACCTACATTTATTTTCTCCCCAGCACTACAAACAACTGAATGGATTACACCTGTGTACAGTATAGTATGTAATGGTGCTCAAACTTCTATGCATTGATTAGTCAAAATCCTACAGATTGATTAGTTGCATGCTGAAGGGTATAGTACAGAGCTCCTGCAGAAAGATCTACATCTCTGTTGATGTTTAAGAAACTATGTTTGCTCTGGTCTCAGTCTTGACTTGGTCTCGAACTTAACCGGACCTGGTCTTGGAATTGACTTGGACTTGACTACACTGCCATGGAGGGCCGAGACCGAGAGTCTGCAGGTTTTCATTCCAAACAAAGTCTACAGCAGCTGATTTCACTGACGAGTTCTTCCTCTCTGGCTGAAGTTGTGCTAATCAGTGAAATCAGTTGACTCCAGCTTGGGCCCCCTGAATGTGCCTCCTTTTCTTCCCACAACAGCAGCACATGTTGTGGGAAGTGTGGGAAATGTCCTCCTCTTACTCGACGAAGCAGTGGGCGGCGGTGATGACCCAGCGCGGGGAGATGATGGCCCCTCCGCAGACGTGTTTCCCTCTCCAGTGCAAGCTGCTCTGCCAGCCCCACTTGTCTTCGGCAGCCAGTGTCCCCCCAACGATCCGCCAACTGTCCCGGCCATCACTGATCCGACCTAGGCAGTCTGGGTGAGGGAGGGTGATGGAGAAAGGGAGGCATGCCAAGTGACAGGAACTATAAATTCCATTATAACATAATGCCTGTGAGGTGTTTAATGATGATCTTCACATCAGCCCATGAAGATTGTTGACTTCAGTAAAATCAATATAGCAATTTAATTTGTTGATTGATTATGGTAACATTCAATTAAAGCCCCTTCCACAATAGGGCCATTAAAGTCATGGTCATGACCGCCAGACATTTGATGGATATGAAATGATCATCATCTGACCAAGACAGATCAGCAGAGAATTAGATTGCTATGAATATTACGGGCCTCAGAGCCCTAAATAAGACATTCATTTTTTACCTGCACTGATGTTCCCTGTCTGGTTGAGGGGGTTCTTGGGGAGAAAAGGCAGCCGAGTCGGGACACTGCAGTTCCCCTTCCCGCCACACAGAGGAGTTGAGTCTTGTGATTCAGGGGGGAAACACAGGAACTTGACTAATTTGAAGGGACAAGGAAAACAGTGAGAGGACAAGGTGAGTTTACGTAGTTGGGGAGTAAAGAATTACACGTCACGGATCTACAATGATATCATTACAAAAATATAAACTTCATTGCATAATTTTTCTGTGGACATCTTTAAATAATTGTTTATAGATCAAGACAACCCAAGCTTGGGCCCACTGGTCAAACTTGAACCAAATCATTTTGAGTGTAAAATATTCTGTATTTGATCTATTTTGACTCAGTATACCTATTAAATTATTTCAAGAAAAAGGTTTATTGTAAGACATATTAACAAGCATATTGATTGCGTAAGACCTAAGATGTTTGATTTTCTCTGCATTACATCTGAATTTTATCCTCATTATATTTCGAAATAATCATAATAAAGTCCCATAGTATTATTTCTGGCCAACATCCCACTGCTTATGGTAAATTGTCGCCCCTGGGCCTCTGCAAAAAAGTCAAGGCACCCCTGGTATACATGGTTATAGTAGTACTATTTGTAGACCAGTAGTTCACTGAATTCATTAGCAGAGTCACAAACACAAATTGTAGGATCTCATCTCTTCCCTCATCTTACTACTTTCAGTTCCTATTGGCTTACCTTGCCTCCAAAATTCAATTAAGAGGAAGTTATACAGGCAATTTCTTCCAGTTACAGACTAGATTTTAAATAACATTACTAGTTTAATAGCACAAGGGGTAGTTACATAAGTAAATTCTGACTACTAAGATACAGAGTGGAGGCATGTAGGTTACCTAAGATAGCGAAGGAGATGACCAACGTGACGAAGACAGGGATGCTGATAATCAGTAACACCTCACGTGATGGACAGGCACGCTGTGAAGACCCAAGATCTGCAAAAAGTCATAAAACCATACAGCAGGCCTGAAACAAAAGGCATTCAATGCACTGCAACTTGGAACTTATGGTACGTCTTCTGCAAGGAGCTTAATGCCCTTCTCAAGTTTTAAGGCCAGGCTGTACGTATGCTGTTACCTTCAACATTAAGTGTTCAGTAGCACAGTGCAACAGTAAAACAAAAATTGCAGTCATGTTTATAAGGATTATTTTTCAAACCATTACTGCATAATTGCTCGTTTGGAACTATTAGAGTGACTGTAAAGGGGGGGAAAGTATCTATGTACAGTCAGTAAGTAAACTTTACTTGTATAGCGCCTGTTTAGTCGTACAATAACAATCACACTTTCAAACAAACATTAAATGCACAACACAAAATGCACCTACTGTCTATAAGACACAACGTCAGATTAAAAGAATACCTGGCACAAAAGGTGTAATTTCTTAAAAACAGAGACCAGTCTGATATATACAGGGACTGGGGCCAACACTGTAAAAGCATAATCACCTTTTTGGACCTTGTCACAGCCAACAGGGCCTGCTCAGAGGACCCGAGCAACCTTACAGTGAGTGCTATGAGGACAGAACAAATCAGTAATATAAGGTAGAGAATGACCCGCATGCAGTGCTTTGTAAGTAAAAATTCTGAATTTTTTTTTATGCTTGACTGGTCGCCAATGGAGGGAGATACTGCTGTAATGTGGAACCTATGCCTAGTTTTTGTCAAAAGTGGAGTCGGGCAGTGATGTAGTGGTAAATATAAAGTTGGGTAAACTGTGAACTCCAGTGGGTAATCATCGTAAAGCCAACACAAACATGTAAATAAGACTTTGTTCTTAATTGACTTGCCCGGTTAAATAAAGGTTCAGTGAAAATAAATATAAAACATCCACGAATAAAAACAAAAATCAATTATATTTTCAGGTTTATTTGTAGAACTTTGTAGTACAACTGTACTGATGAACGAGCCCATTGAATAATAATTAATAAAATAATACTTTATAAGCCAATTTACCCGAGGCAACTGGAACTTGTGTTTTCACATAGCCATCTACACATAGGCCTATGCATTTCATCAGAGAGGACAGAGTGCAGGGTCGCCCCTGGGACAGTTTGGGGTCTTGCTCAAGGGTACTTTGGCATTCTTGGTGGGCACTGTACACCACCCACCCTCCAGCCTCAAACTCACAGTTGGAATAAACCCTCTTGTTAGTGCAGGGAATTGAGTTTATTTCAGTTATTAGTTATTACCATACCTGGCTCTTGATCAGAGGGGTCTTTGGGTAATGTAAGACCTATTGATCCTTCCTCCACTGGACCTCCATCTGATGACTTCCTCTGCTGAACCTCTTGGGGATCATCACTCGGAGGGAGTGATGGAGGGTGGATTTCTGGATCTTGGGCCTCTGCGGGTAAGACTGAAGAACCAGAGGCAGAAGATGATGTTTCTAGAGGCTGAGGCTCTGATGTTACCTCAGAAAAGGACGGAAGCTCTGGGTATAAGTTTCCATGATGCCCATTGGCTGCAGGTGGTTGTACGGCAGGTTCAAAGTGGGGCATGAGTGTGAGGAACGTAGAAGGAGCCAGAGAAGAGACACCCGTTACTGTAGGATTGGTTGGAGTTTGGAGAGATGTAGATGACCAGTGATCAAGGGATGGATAGATCGATGCAATCACTGGCTGCTGCGCACCAGAGGTACTGAGGCTGCCAGTCTGGGCCGGCAAATCCATACTTATCACGCTGGGGGAAGCTGACATTAGATGTTGAGGGTGTCAGTAGGGTCGGGGTAGACACAATATGTTGGCGTTCCTCGGGTTGAAGGTGTATAGCTTGTGGATTGTGTTTGTGACTAGTGGTATTCAAGTGTTGCTCTGGATAAGCTCTGCTGGATTTCAGACATGGCTGAGCTGGGTGGAGGGACAGAGGGGTGGAGGGAGACCCTGAAACCCCAGCTGAACTGGAATCAGACGAGCCCTGCAGAAGAAACAAAGGCCACAACAAAACTTCAGTTTGGAATTACACATATTGCTGTTGTCGGGTGAAAACCTTGTATCTCCAAAATGTCAACTTTTCAGGAGCTAGGGAAACAGGCTTGTTTTCAGCTTGGCCAACATGTATTTTTCAGTTTATCCACTGGGTTTTTTTCATCTTCTTATCCTATAGAGGGCCATGTTCTCCTTCAATTGAAGTTAAAACATGAAAATCAGCAATATTAGAGCTACAAGGTTTTTACCCGATGCGTCCAGAATAGTTTAGAGATATTGAGCGTTGTCATTTTTACATACAATAGAGCAAGGCTGATATGGCCTTTTCAAAGTGCATTTTATTACCCACTTAAATAAACCTGTTTGTAGAACCACAGTATGTGAATTACCCATTTTTGACCAAAATGTCAGATTGGACTTTATAATTTCCAGGTCATTAAATCTGTTATTAGTTGTGAGATGGAATGAAGCTGATTTTCTAACACAAATTAAAAAAGATGACTTGAATAACACCCAAAAAATAGTTGTTGTTGTTGTGAGGAAAATACTAATAATCTAAAGAAATTATTAAATTGCTGAGCCAAGGCACCATGGGGTAACAGAGAGAACTGGCATCAGAAGTGTGAGTTATGTGATTAAAAGTATTCTAAAGTTAATTTCTAATAAGAAACAATAACAATGTGTTTGGAAAAGGGCATCTGTGATTGAATATTGAATAGCAGACTACACAAGCCATGATTGTTTCACATCACTTGAACAAAATGTGCTTTTCCTTTTCGAGACACTAAAGCCTGGGACATTTTTCAAGAGCTCTCACCTGAATGTCAGCCGTAACAGATTTGCATGCGTTGGCTTCATTTGTAAGCGTGGGATTATTCAGCCGAGTACGTCTCCTTCACTTATCAAACCCGCAAGCATCACAGTGGGGAAAACATGCATCATCAGCGCACCGTCAGTGACAAGCCTCCAAAGAAACCCTCTTGTTCTGATGCATCTTTAATCCAAGGATGTCTATTCTGTTACTATGAATCCATCTTCTTCAACTTGCATAGGTTCCAGCAGTTTGTCACCTCTTCTCTTGCAATTCTGTAGCTCTCCTCCTCTCCTCAGTTACCACTTAATCCTTTCATTATGTCACCCCTCCATCTTCTTCCTCTTTCTCCTATACCACGACTCCACTCTTTTTCCTCCTCCACCTTAATCTTTCTCCTATGGTCAGGAAAGGTAAGGGCTAGCAGTCAGGGCAGTAACGGATATCGGCGTTCTTGTCATCGGGGTCCATGAAATATGCATGGGGATAATTGTGAGCCTGGGTCAGAGTTTAACAACAGAGGGTAATGTATACCACACCGATGGGTCACTCCCACTCACAGATACTCAGGCACACACATAATGGCAACACAGACAGACACACATGCACATATGGAGTTGAATTTCACATGGTTGAAAGATATGTATCCATAATCTATTGTGAAATTAAAGAGGCATAATTGTGTGTGTGTGTGTGTGTGTGTGTCCTGTTTCACAACAGCAAGGGTATTTGTTCATCCTATCACGTTACTGCATCAGACAGTGTAAGGTGCTGGCAGACAGCGATGAGGGAAGAGTTCAGCGGGCCAGTTCACATACTTGGAGTCACATACAACTGGAGATCACTTCAGAGATCAAACATGATGGAAGAGGAAGGACTGCATCACCAGTGGGTACGCCTGTCACTACCTCTAGAGACTATTCAATTATCTGTAACACACACACACATTCCCGTGACAGGATTTTGAAAATGTCTGGGATTTTTTGGAAATGTCTGAGTGTTGCCTGCTTGATGTTTTTAACATGAACCCTCGTCATCTGTCCAGGGACCACAGATGGAAATTAGCATTTTTGCTTCCTCTGGTAGAGTTGACGTAATTGCCCATTGTCCCTGTTAAATATAACACAATAAATAAATCCGAAAGCGTGTAGGCTTCACTCCCATTTGCTTCCCTATTGATTTCAAAATCCTTGTTTACACCAGTGAAGCCGACTGGCTCCTCATACCTATCTGAACTCAGTGAACTCCACACATCTCTGTCGGCTTCCTCTCCCTGCAGAATCCCACAGGGATAAGAGAAGGGCCTCTGGTTGAGCTTCTCTACAGCAAACCTATTGCTGAAATAGTATTTACAACTAAGTAGTAGGCCTATTTGTTTTATCCTCTTTGGGGTTTCCTGACAGGACAGGTCACAAAGTGTCAGGTAAGTTGTGAGTCGCAGAAAAGTATACCAAGCTAACTTTCATATTATTTCCTGTGATTGTCAAAACTTTCTGCCACTTTGGCACTAGAACTTTCTGACATCCTCCGATGTGGCAAACTCCACTCATCTACACAAAAGTAAAGCCTAAAACTAATGCAGGAAGTATTTGCAATGCTCTTTGACCAAGGTTTGCTCCACAGCTGAGGAACAAACTTCCCACCCATCAGGGATGTGGAATCTCTCCATATTCAAAGCCCTACAAAGACATGCTTGTTTTTCGTGAAATTTTTTTTTGCATCCTCCCAAGGTTTCTAGTTCTGGCTGAGCGACTGACTTAATTAAGGCCCGGTTCAGATAATTGGAATGGTATTTATGGGATTTGGAATGGCATTTAAAGCAATATGCCGACTTTCCACAACTAAGCAAAAAAATATGTGTCCTGCCATTTATGTGCTTGGGTTTTTAAGGGATAATCAAGGAATGTCTCATTTGCAGTGACAGATTTCCATCCAGGTGAGTGTGCTGCGTCGGACAGGGTGGCCAGGGATGTTCTCGGTCCAGTCTCTCGCTGACGCACCTGCGACTTCGTACATATTGGCCAAATGCTGCGCGCAAAGACTCACGATCAAAGGCAGATTCCATCGTATTACTTTCCAAATGTCATTGGCGCCCTTGACTATACTCATGTGATCATCATAACAAACTTATAGAAACAGGAAAAGACAGTCCATGAACATTCAACTGGTATGTGATGCACTTTACGCGGTCAGTTAATGAAATGCACTTTACAAATCCTATTCATTATGATGATAATGAGGATGATGATTAGCCCAAAACGAAATAAGCAATGAAAGAGAATATGTTTTTTTGTTTATTACAATGATCTGTACAATAGCAGTGCTCCGTGGTCTAACGCAGTAATACAGTTATTTACAAAAACAGATCTCACATAAACACACTTTAATTAAAGCAAAAAACTGTAGCCTACACATAAAGTTGGCTGCTGATTTTGTGTGCTGAATCACCAAATCAATAAGTCTCCATTCATATAACTTTAATTGGTTGCTTAAAAAATGTGGAAACAGATAGAGCCTTGGGATTGAGAATCAAAAAAGTTATTGTACTGGACTCTCAAATCAAAGTTGTTGTTTTTTCTTTGTCTTGACATATTGCAGTCCTCTGAGAAAGACAAGCACATGCAAACAAATAACAAGATGCTGTTAGCCTAGTTCACAAGAAACTACAACAGAAAATAGTCACGTGGCCCCACATATCTCTCGGTCGGGATGCACTGGAGAGATCCACAGCCATCACATATTCCCTTTCAGACTATATATACAGTGCAGTGCATGTCTCCTTTTCCATGAATGTCTCCAGCTGGTTTTTGTGTTCTCGTAGTTGCCCTTTTCTTGCCTCGCATTCTGGATTCTGTTTTTTCATCGTCTAATATTTGCATCCCTCTCGCTGCCTCTTTCGTTCCCTCTCTCTGTATTCTGTTCTCTCTTTCCTCAGTCTTGTCTGTGCTGCTGTTTACATTTCTCTCGTCTCATTTTCAACCACATATCACTCTGACTCATCACTCTTCATGTCCCTCGTCTCATCTCCCCCTTCCCATCTATCAAAACCGCCCTCGGTCTTGATCCTCTGTTTCTATTTCTCACCGTCAGTCATTCAGTCTGTCTGTCAATCAATCTCTCTCTCTTTCACCTCTGCTCTCAAACCCACGTCATGCTTTTTCTTTTCTTGACAGTTGACACTTCTCATCCCTCCTACTGTCAGCAGTGCAGGATCTTGATGAAGGCTTTGCGAAACTCGATGTTGAAGGTGGTGTAGATGACAGGGTTGACGGCACTGTTCAGGTAGCCCAGCCAGGTGACGGCACTGTACAGGGAGGGGGAGATACAGCAGCTCCTGCAGTGGGCCTTCAGCACATGGGTCAGGAAGAAAGGCAGCCAGCAGATGATGAACACACCTTGGGAACAGGACAGGACAGGACAGGACAGGACAGGACAGGACAGGACAGGACAGGACAGGACAGGACAGGACAGGACAGGACAGGACAGGACAGGACAGGACAGGACAGGACAGGACAGGACAGGACAGGACATAGATTAGAGGATGTGTCTGTATGTGAGTGTGTGTGTGTCTTTAGACCAATTCGCATGGGACTATAGTATTATGTGGGGACTGAAATACCCCCCAATTTTACAAAGAGTTTTGTAAAATGCATTCGCACGGGATAATGACGTTCGCCGAAATCACCGGTGCCCTGGATACAACTGTACTGTATAAGGTCAAGATTTTACAATTTGTCAAACTAAGTTCGCGTTGAAAATGCCCTCAAAACCTTCCTACATAGATTCCACTACTTCCTCCATTTTTATGACAGGAAGAAGAGAGAAACCGCGTGTCTGGAAGAAGAAGAAAAATAAATCACATGCCAAAAACAAATGATGGCTGAACTTACCTAGAGTTCAATTCACATGGGATTAGTATTATGGGACCTCTGTGTTCACTAAAATACAGAAGATATTTTGTGCTGGAATTTTTACTTCTCAAATTACAGGATTACTGACAATCTCCACAATTATTACAAATCCCTTGGTGTCCCCAGGTGATATTAATCCCGTGCGAATAGGGCTTCACACTACTTACAACAATACCATCAGTTTAGGCGACATCATAAAACTTAAAAAGGTGAGAAAGGTGAGTATTTACCAAATACTGTAAGATGGTGGGTAAATCGAGTTATGGTGGATTTACTCTCTCCGCCTCTGATTTGAGGATGTCATAAGTACATATCTTGTGTTGCTTACATATTCATGAACACACATACACGTTTGTTCGTATACACAGGCAGTTTTGTGTGCATATACACTCACACACAGTGAGACAGGCTATAATATATGGGTGTATTGTGTTGTCTTGGTGCAAACTCAATTATCCCGAATGCCTTAGTACATGGGCCAAAGATTAACACCTAATCAATCAATTCATCTCTGTTTTTGACTCACCAAGCACAATAGCGAGCATCTGTGTCGCCTTCCGCTCCTTCTGCTGGGACAGCCTCCCTCTCACCCTCTCCTTGGTGATCCCCCCTTTCTCTCTGCCTCCACTGCGCTCCCTCCACCCCTCACGGC
>OMLI01072289.1:2396-15494 GCA_900302605.1 Rondeletia loricata | reverse complement strand
TAAAGTACTGAGGGCAAAACTAATGTAAGGGAAAGGTTTCTGGGAGAAGGAAAGAGAGGGGGAACGAGGGTGGAAGAGAAGTGGATGCTGGGATGGAAGGAAGAAAAGGGGGTGGGTCCCACACTCACACTCACACACACACACACACACACACATATACACACACACACACACACACACCCGCACACGCGCAGTGGTCTGGAGCCTTCTCTTGAGTGGCAGGGACATGTGAGCCCCTTCACATTTGCTATTCTGGGCAGGGGAGGGGTAAAGGCGAGGGAAGAGGAGGGGGCAAAGCAGGGGGGAGCAGAGAGTCTTTTCTCTTTCTGCATGTGGCTGAGCGAGCGTGAGGAGCTGCCCATTATTTTGTCTCGTGGTGTGGGCTCTTAGTGCGTGTGGCCATAGCAGCAGGTCTTGTGTTTTAGTTCCATTCCGGGCCAAAGAGGATGGGGTGCTGCTTTAGCAAGGAGCTCAACCCCGGCCTGCAGGGTGAGAGGACCAGTCTGTTACAGTCTTCACTCCCAGATGGGCTGGCTGTGGTGAGAGAGCGGGACAGGCAGCATGCCTCGGCTGTAGCTCGGCATGTGTGTTTAGTGGCTGAGCAGACGTGTGTGCCAGAGGGACCGGGCCGATGGAAGCCTCCAGAAGAGGAGGAAAGTCACCCAGAGCTGGTTGCCCCCAACGACGTTTTGGCAGGGCCTGCTGTTAGCAGTGACAGCACCACGCGGAGCAAGGGGGATCTCAAATCGGCAAGCACACACGAGGAGGAGCAGGCTATTATTATCACGTCTAGTATGGACATACATACAAACAGGGACACAGAGGCAGGCGTGACACATACTGCCAATGCCAGGGCCAGCTGTGAACAGGCTGCCCTTATGGAGGGGCCCACCCAGAGTCCAGCCAAACAGAAGATTATGGAGAACGCCATGCAGAGGGCTTCCTGGTTCAGCCAGCTCCCAGAGCGGCACAAGCAGGATGAGGCAGCAGGCGGGGGGACACCTCCGGTCAGGATACCCCCTCCTAACTGTCTGGGTGACATCAGAGCGGGTGAAGTGTCAGATAGCCAGCCCCCGTTGGTCAGTGCATGTCAGGGGACGCAGCGGGTTTCCCCCAGAGCGAAGCACAAGGATGAGGATGTTCAGGAAGCCTGTGTTGTCAGGGCAACACTGGGCCAGGGTTTCGGGGCGAGGACTCAGAGCTTCTACAGTATCTGTTCCATTGATGCTGATGACCTTGACCATGACCATGACCATGACTATGACTATGACCAATCCCAAACAGCTGAACCTGGAGCAGCAGACCCATTGCACACAGCTGAAGCACAAACAGCTGATCTGTCCTGCATAGTGGAGCCTCAAGTCCCCAGCCAGTCACACACACTGGAATCTACAGTCTCTGACCAGTCGTATACAACAGAATCTAAAATGACTAGCCAGTCACACGCTGAGGAACCAACTTCTAAGCAGCCACATGCTGCAGAACTGTCTTCCACTGTCCAGTCACAGACAAACACAGTTTATTTACCCTCAGCAGAGCATACAATCTCACCTGATCCTGTTATTTCTCCACAGCTGGCAGACCCTCTGCCTGACCTTCTGCCCCCGTCCAGCAACTGCAGGAGCAGCGAGGACCCTCAGGCGTCCTCACCAGACAGCCCCGGCACGCCTGGAGAGTCGACAAGCCAGCCTTCACTGATAGATGCAAAGGATGTAGACCAATCCACCGATGACATATTAAAGCTGATGACATCGCACAGGGGTGAAAGTGCATGTGTGGAGGAGAGGAATGTACATGTGGAGAAGAATGAATGTGTGGAAGGTGAGAGAGTGAAGGTGTCGGAGGAGACGGTGTGTGTGGAGGAGGAGATAATAGTTACAGAGGAGTGTGTGTGTGAGCAGAGTATGTACTCCTGGGACCAGAGGGCGGCTACAGCAGAGGGAGTCTTCAGTGCCACAGAGGAAACATTGGCTGGCTACCAGGAGGAAGAAATGGATCAGAGGGCTGACTCTAAGCCACATGACTTTAGCCCCCTGGACTGTTATCTGCATGAGTCTGGCCACACAGCAGAGCAGCACTTCCAAAGTCCACAACCAGCCACTGAAACTCCTGAACTACATACCTCCAGTCAGAGCCCCAATTCTTCGAAGCGCGACCTTGACCATAGCCTGCTGCACGGAGAGGTGGGCGATGTTCCTCGGCCTGGAGAAGAGGTGGAGATGGAGAAATCCCTCCCGCAGAGTGAGGCTGTCTCTGTGAGTATCTGCGGAAGCCAGAACGAGGACGACGACGCTGGTCTCAGCAGCACAGCAGATACTACTCTAACTGAGGTGTCCTCGGTGTCCAACATCTCAGTTGTGTCATCACTGCCCATCGAACTGACAGCCTTCTCCTACCACACAAATCTGACACCTCTATCTGACATAGCTGAAATCCCATCTCACCGATGTGATTCCACCACATCTGACAGGTTAGATTTGAATTCCAGTGATCCAACATTTGAAATGATTAAAGGAAGGATTAAACCTTCTAGCCAAGAAGTTGAACCTCCATTTGCTGGATTTGATGAAAGGCTTGATGAATGTGACAAACAACCTGATAATGCTGATGTGAAACCTGACAAAGGCGGGGTGGCGCCTGTTAAAAATGGCCCGGACGGGTCTGTTCAGGATGAACTCGCAGTGGGAGGGGATAGTGGCCTAAATCAAATTGGACAGGCAGTCAAAGAACCAGAATCAGAAACTTGTCAGGAGCTCAAGCATGATAGGAGAGTTGATGCTAGTACCGGTTCACCTGAAACAGGCCACCTCACCTCTCACCTCAACGTAGAGACAAGTGCCTGTGATGAAGAACGTGAGTTGTTGTCTGAGCACTGTGAAGACTGTGCAGCCGTAAAACCCGACATCCTTCTTCAGGGCCCTGAGGACCTTGAGAGCAGCATGGAGGATTCAAGTCACAGTCCACTCACAGAGCCTTGTTGCGCTGAAGATGAGGTCTCAGTGGTTTATTCCTCCTCCTCAATTCCCTTTTCCTCCTTCACTTGCACAGCCATGGAGGGTGGTGATGGGAGTTTGAGTTCAGAGACTGGAGCTGAACCTGCTGAGAGAGAGTGCAGCCAAATCCAAATGACTCTAAATCCATCAGAGAAAGCATTGGACGAATATCAGGAAGCAGAAGAGACAACAATTGCCCAGGGGACTCAGTTTGACCCTCCTTTCTGTATGCCAGTGGTTTGTCATCTGCATGAATCTGAACATACAGTCGAACAGCACTCCCATAGTCTTCAACCAGCCTTTGAACCCCCAGAATTATCTGCCTCCAGTCTTGGCTCTAACTCTCTGAAGCCTACCCTTGACCTCAGCCTGCAGCATGGGGCTGTTGGCAGTTTACCTCAGCCTGGAGAATCATCGACTGGAATCCACTCAGAGGAAAGTGACGAGATGAAGATGCACATGTTACTTGAGGAGCGCCCCGCGCCTGATAATGCTAATCCTTCAGAAACTCCCAATCATATGGATGTCGGGACGCCGTCCGAAAGCGCTGAGGTCCATGTCGACACCAGTATGTGTGACACAAATATGACGCCTATTGCCTTAGTTTACCACGACGACAGAACCTCAGTTGTTGACTGCCAGGAGGACATTGCCATGGTGGAGGTGGACCCGGGTCAGATTGACCTTTACGCCTCCACGCCGTCCTACGAGATTCACTTCCTGGGTCGGGAGCCATCAGCGGTTACTGCGGAGGCGGGAGCCGAGGAGGGAGAGAGGGAAGGGGGGATGAGGGAGATGGTGTCTGAGCTGCTGGGAGAGGATGCAGACTCCTCTCTCTGCCACCTCTATCCCGACCCCTGGATAAAGCTGGGCCTGGAGGATGGCTTTGGGGGTTGGGCCCAGGGGGTGTCTGAGGCCGAGCCCAGCCAGGGGGGGAGCAAGATGTGCGGCAGTGCAGAGCAGATCCCTGCGTCCGTCTCAGAGCTCCAGCCCTCTATGGCTCTCCTGGGAGCGTACCCCTACAGCACTCTGATGCCTCAGGGATCCTGTTTGTGGGACTGGCACACAGACTACACTCAGTCCGTAAGTGCTCACACACGTGTCTCTTTGTGTTTCCTTCCATGTGGGACAGCTGGACTGAGCGAAAGTATTCAGTTTGCTGTCTTAGGCCAAACATCTGAGAAAAGGTCCTTTAAAAAAAAAATGGATACTGTTTTGGGCTTTGAGTGAGACTAAGTAGTGTATATAGTCTCAATTACACATTTGATCTGAGAATTAGATTTCGGGCTTGGTGACATTTCATTTTGCTGTTAAAAAGAACAACACTATCTCATGTCAAGATTTGACAGAAGTTTGATCATTTGCTGTGTGATCAAACACCATTTAGCTCTACATAACAGTATTGTTGAATAATTCAGTGACAGCTGCTAAAAGCATTCTTTACTGTCTGTTCTCAGAGTGACACATGCATACACCCAAGCTCTGGTCCACTATCTTATCTCAATAACATTTGTATTAATTTCCTCTGTTCTCTCTAAAGCACTCTGTGACACACTCATTTCTAAAAAAGTGCGCATAAATACATCTGACTTATGCACACTGTGTCTTTTCATTTCAGGAATCCCCCACGGCCCCTGGCCTTAACCCCAACGCTAAGGTATGGACCGATCACACCTTTAACTTGGATGTCCCCGGCCCTGCCTACCCACAGGCCTACCAATCATGGCTGGATGTCCCCAACGATCTAATCAATCAAGAGGGTAGGTTGGAGTTGTAGTCTTTTGTATTGCTTGGAAATGAACTTGCTAGCAGCACATGTAGCAGACCTTATGAAATAGGTTGTAAAAGCTAAATATACAACTGATTTGCTTCATACACACTACCTCACTTTTCAAACACTGCTTAAAGGGAAAAATCCACCCCAGGATACTGTTACACTGTTAGATATCATCGTTTTGTGATGTTCAATGCATTCCAGGAGTTATTTTGTGATTAAGTGATGTAATTAACTTTTTTGGTGTTCGCACTTTCCCTCAACCGGCCTCATGGTGGGCGAATGGGCATATTTAATGTAGCTAGCTAGCCAACTAGTTCATGAACATTGGGGTGTGTCTGTGATCACGTCCGCACCCCTTACTCAAAAAACACACATGCTGTATTGCATTCTGGTCTATTGAGGCTACTGTCTGTGGAGAAATTGGTCTCTCTCCATGTGACGTCACATCGTCTACGTTTGGCCAGTTATCCACAGAAGAAGAAGAATACACCAAACCCAGACCCAGAAGTGCAAGGGGTATCGCCAATAGCTGTTTTCTAAAAGTGTTTTAGGGTGGATTTTCCATTTAAGACTAAACACTCCTGAAAGATGAATACATCTGCACAGGGTTATGGTCTTATGGTAAGCCTGTTCTGGGGTTGGTCCTTCAGGGTATGTGCCAGAGTATCAGCTGGAGAATATGGGCCTGACTGAAGCGGACCCCAGCATACTGGAGTACCAGACGCTGGCTGTGGAAGCTCCCTTGGTTAACGGACAGCCTGAGGACCCACCTCTCACGGGTATCAGTCTGATTAGTTATGCATATGTTAGATTTCTTTTTAGACCAAACGTTTAAGACCTTAAATATGGTAATGACTTCCTGTGATTTCAGACGAGATCAAACAACAACTGAGGACCATTTTGGAGACCTGCCTGATCCGGTAGGTATTCCAAACGCAACATTTCTCTTGCTTCTCTTGTAATAGTCATGGCACAAAATGTTTGGATAGTGGTTGCCAGGGGTTATGAGGGACACACCGCCATGTTGGAAGAGTGACAACAAAACTAAAAATGTAACGCCATTGCCTCTGTCTCTCCGACTAAGAAAATGCCAAATTGTGTTTGGTGCTATGCTTGGTATTTGTTAAAATGATCTTTTGCCTTTATGGAACACAATTTGAACCCCTTACCACCATTAAGCATCTTCTCTGTATTGTCAGGGAGGAAGAGGCTCCCTGACAAGTGGTTATCATTCTTTGTTTAGTTGTCACTCTTCCAACACGGCGGAGTTCCCCCTCGTAACCAACGGTAACCTCTCTCCAAACATTCCTCAATGGAGGATTGTTCTCATTGGCCATTTTGTCCATCCACAGGGAGAACCTGGCCAACGACCTCTACCTCATCTCTCAGATGGACAGCGACCAGTACCTTCCCATAACCACTCTGGCCAACCTCGACCACGTCAAGAAGCTCAGCACAGACCTGGATCTGATCTCCGACATTCTGAAATGTTAGTGTTTATTTGTGCGTGTGTGTGTTACTGGTGTTTGTGTTGAGGTGTGTATTCAGGGTCTCAAAGAATCATACCACTTACATTCACAAGATACAATGAAATGCCCTAAGTTAAATGTCATAATATGTAAAGCTAACACAAACAAGAGAGCAATATTAAGTTTCATTGGTGTCAATATTGACATGTCTCAAACTAGTTTGCAAGGGTGCAACTTTATAGCTCAAATACCACACAAACATCTTTTTATGCAGACTGCAGTATATTATTTAGAGGTACAGTACTTTATTCTGAGACCATAGAGAAGCATCGACCTAGATGAGCTTATGCATGAGGCTGGAGATGGAGCGTGAGAGTGTGTCCAATCTTTTTTTTTAAAAGTTTTATCGCTTTATTATATTCAAGGTCCTTTCCTGGGCTTTACTACATACAAACTGCAAACTCTGAATGATGAATGTGATTCAGTGTTGTTTTCCCGTCGGCCTGCAGCGCTGCCGCTGGTCCAGGTGGCTCCGTGTGGACAGAAGGTTCGGCCCAGACAGAGTCGGTGTGTCGTCATCCTGCGTGAGATCCCTGCCACCACGCCTCCTGAGGCAAGGACAGCCCGCCGCACCCTCCTCCTCCTCTCACACTCCTCCTCTTGCTAGAATACATCATCCAGTCCTCCTGAATGTCTGCAAATGTTTGATTTTGAATTTGACTGGGGCTGAGGGCAGCTGGTTGCTGTTGTTCGGATGTCATTTCTATTGTAAAAATTTGATTTGAATGGCAAAATGGTAAAATTTGAAATTCAACTGTCAAAAGACTCAAGATAACACTCACTGTGATCTTCAGGACAGACAAAATATCTATTTTATTGGTGAAATAGAGACCAAATCATGAAAAATTTAGATTTGTCTGTCCTGAAGATCATAGTGAGTGCTACCTAGAGTCTTTAGACACTTTGTCTAGCACCACAGCCAGTGAATACCAGTGAAGCGCATCCATATCAGAAAATGTTAAATTCATCAGCCAGCCTGTGGCTGGGTGGATAAAAGTGTATTTCCTGCCGTGTTCACATACTGTGACACCAGTTGCTGTGAAGAATAATCTTCAGCGACAGTATAGTGTGACATGGCCTAGCTGACTGTCTCGTCGCTCCGCCTCTGTGTGTCAGTCCCAGTGTGTGGAATATTGTTTGTGCTGCTCCACAGGAGGTGAAGGCTCTCTTTGATGGGGAGAACTTGCCCAAGTTCCTGAGCTGTGAGTTTGTGAGGAACGATAACTGGTTCATCACCTTCGAGTCGGAAGCCGATGCACAACAGGTAAAATACAGAGGCGGAGGCAGCCGTATTGTGGTCTTAACATCTGAAGTATTTGAAGTGCCTTTATTTTCTGTGACTGGTTTAGAGTTCCTTATCTAAATAGAGTACAAGTGTGATGTAGAGGATATTTAAAACAAATTACTCCTGATTTATAATCATGATTTCTAAAGAAAAGTAGCATGTTGATAATATTTGGTATACGCCTTAACTAAACATGTTCTCTTATTCATTATTATTACATCAGAACTGTATGTCAAACAAAACTTCCAGAAGCCAAAGATGTCTCTGTGCACTATCGAGGCCGAGCACCTGACCCTTAGCTGTAGAAACACGAGGTTCGCTGGTACACCAGAAAAGGACTGTTTTTCCCCCATTATGTTCTTTAGGAGAAATTGAACATACATTTTATTTTGGAAGGAAGTGTGCAAATTGTGAAGCAGTTGTGCGTCAGAAAAGGCGGGTTCTGTGTGGTGCACTTTATCTGTAAATCCTGTTTGCTATACACAAATTGCAACGTGATGGATGTGTTTGTAAGCCCGTGTTGGCAGGGCGCCTAGAATGTACGACATGGAAACAAAATCAATCAGTCAAACAATCAATCACGCCTTGTTGTCCCTGTTTTTGTGTATGTGCTCAGGCGTACGAGTACCTGCGGGAAGAGGTGCGGGTATTTAAGGGAAAGCCGATCATGGCGAGGATAAAGGCCAAAACCATGGCAGTCACCTCCTACGCTCCTAAAAACGGCTACACACCCCACCAACTGGACCCCTGCGCCAATCATTTCAGCCACTACTTCACCCTGCCCACCTACCAGCAGCACGGCCCCGCCCAAATGCCAGCGCCACAGCTTTATGATGTGACCAACCAGGCCTGGGCTACAGCCATGACGGGATACCCGGACTCTGCTCTGGTGAGTCCTCTGGTTAGAGGTTAGAAGGGGAAAACAAGCAGTGGACAGTTGCCATATTCATTGTGCCATATTCATTTCACTATAGCATTTGGCACAGTTATATTCCGGCTCAAATAAATATGGCTCTGACATTATTAGCCTATGGTAATTTTCGATAATGGCAAAGACCGATGGCTACGTGGCTAGCTAGATCCTGCAAGTTTTGAGTTTACAAAACTGCGCTCTCGCGAGAAGAGAGCGGGGGCAGAACCTAAGTCCAGCCGGGTACCAGGAAGTTGATAGGAAGTTGATATAATTGCATTTCTGTATTATTGGTCGAATTAACGACTTTATAAATACATAAATTACAATGTATAGCTTTGTTAGACCAGCCATCCATCTTTGGAGAAGTCAAAAGGTCTATTTCCCTACTTTTGAGAGGAGCTGCTACTCGATCCCTTAGACTTCCCGCAATTGAGCTAAGCTAACCGTTCCATACCTTCAAACGGCACGCAGAGACATAAACAAGACCATGTGCAAAGCCACGGAACAGCCAGGCACCCATGTAGCTTGGAGGGGAATGCTCATACCGCCACCCACTGGAGCAACTTGCAGTGTAAATGCCATTATCAATACAATATTCTCACAGGAAAAAGGCAGAGTGTCCAAAACTAATTCCTGGCTTACCAGAAAGACTCCGACTCCGCACACCTGTGTTTCCTCCTCCAGATTTGGCTTTGAACCGTAGTTGGGACAACCTCTGGTTATATACGTATAAGTTTTGGCTCGTTTTGGTTATTTTCTGTATATAAGGAGTCAGGAGACGTGTCTCTCTTGGGCAGGGCATTTATTACCTCCGTGAACATAAAGCATATACATTTCACTGGGCTGGCCGTCTTCATTAGCTTTCTCTACCGACCGCTAAAACACACACACCTGTCTATGGACTTTTTCTCCGTCTATCCCCATGATGATCACGATATCCTCTCGACTGGATCTGGATGATCTGAATGCGCGAGGCAAAATGCAGCTCGCCCAAGGGAGCTCGCCACTTTCAGGACTGTTCACCGTAAGTTTCCATTCTGTGTTTACACGCCACTGCGCATGCTCACGGACTTAGAGACCCAGTCTGTGAGCATGCGTAGTTCAACAATCGAGCATGCGCGGTTCAACAATGACCGGACAGACAGACCGACAGACAGACAGACTCGAGCAAATCATAGGTATAGAGCCGCGCATCTCGCGATGCCCGGCTAAAAAGGCATCCAGGAATTTATCTGACTCTGGGTAAGCAGGAAAATGTGTCAAATTCCCCCCAAAAACAAACTATCCCTTTAATATAACTATGTAGCTGAAATGTTCTGTAACATCAGTATAGTGAAAATGCCATGTCGTCAAAAAAATACTAACCGGAATCAGTAGAGTAGAAAACGAAACATAATGCTGTGCAACATGAGTGACAGTACGGGAAAGCGACCGTAGACACACGTCAGCCTGCAGTGTGGTTTGAATGTTTGATGTTGAAATTGTCTTGCAGGATGATGTTATTAACATAAGTTCTAAAGGATGTTGTTTAATGTGATTATGGGTACGATGGTGACGCAATGAGTGCAATGTACAACTGAGTACTATTTACAGGACTGAAGAGCCCATGATCACAGTAAAGAACGTCCTCAATGGTATTGTAGTTAATTTAGAGAGAGACTGTCTGCGCCGTGAACACTGAAAAATAAAGTATGAATCAGCTTTTATACAGCTGAGGTAAATTCATACTGTATTTCAGCTGGACTGTGGCAAACGGCTTAGTGTTTTTTTTCTTTACCTAAGGAATCAGTCTTGCAACTCTCTTAGCCAGTTTCCTAAACTTGGGATAAATAAAACCTTCAGTGAAATCCTGAGGATGTTTTGTGCAACCATCCACTGGCTGTTTTTTGCCCACTGGCCATAATCGCTAGTGTATTCCACAATTCAGTAGAGAAACATGCCATTCCACCTTTATCCTCCGCTCCCTTGCCCGCCCTGTGACCTCCTTGTTTTGGCTTCTAGGTTATAAGCCAGGGTTATTCAACCGTGTGCCATGGAGGGCCGAGAGTATGCAGGTTTTCATTCCAACCAAAGACTACACCAGGTGATTTCACTGATTAGCACACCTTCAACCAGAGAGGAGGATCTAATCAGTGAAATCACCTGGTGTGAACTTTGGTTGGAAAGAAAACCTGCATACTCTCGGCCCTCCATGGCACACGGTTGAATAACCCTGTTATAAGCAGTGTTGTTCATTTTCCATCAAGTTTTTCTCTGCCATTTTGGCCATTTGGTTCTCGTCAGCAGATAGCACCATTGATGAACGAGTTCATGAATGGGTTCCCAGCAGCCCCCAACTTCAGGCATCACAACCCACACAGGCAGAGGTACTTCTCATTCTCACTTGTGTCTTTTGTTGTCTGATTTAATTGTGTTGTAGTAAAATAACTAGTTGCACACTCCTCCTCCTTTATATATGTTACACACCGATGTTTCAGCTGTATTGCTTTCATCAGGGTGCAGCTAGATCTTTTTCTACAGTTTATCATTGCCAATTAGTCTGCACCTCTTTGGATGTGCGTTCTACTATTGTTTTGATAGTTGAATCATGTCTCATTTTGGTCAGGGTAGTTGTGACGATGTAACTGTCAGTCTACTGTGGTTATGTTATGCGTGGTTACGTCCCGGGCCAAGTTGTGGTAATGTCCCTCTTCCAGCAGAGGCTCGAGATGGCGGGGCTCCGGAGACCGGGGGCCGGTCCAACAGAATGACTCTTCCTACCCGCCAGAGCACGGACCAACGGGACGCAGCTCTGCTCCTCCCAAGCAGGGTAGGCAGCGGTTGCGAGGCAACATGCGTCGCGAGGGCAGAGGTGGAAGGATGGAGCCCAACAGGCCAGACTTCTCCCCCAACTCTGACAGGGGAAGGTAATCCTCAACCTTTTTCACCCAAGGCTCCTGCGCAGCTCTGGAAAGTCTGGGAAGCCTGGAAAATGAATTGTATTATTCCCAGGTTATGAAAGGTTAGGGACATATTGTGATATCTGTTGTTGTAAAGAATCTTGTTCTGCTGTAGAGTGGCGTGGTCTGGCAGTCACATTATCCTCCCACTATAAGTGTACAAAATATTGCTGACTGACATTTAGACCAAAATCAAAATCCAGTCAAGAAAGTAAAGTGTAAAAGATGAGATGAAACTTCTCCTTGTGGGGAAATTAGGTCAATGCAGCAACGAAGGTAATAGGAATCAGCAGGGAAAATAAAATAATATAAGCATACAAATAGAATAGAAAATAAAACAATAGAATAATTCAACAGTAGAAACAATAAAAGCAATACAATAGAATATAGACAATTGTGGGGTATGGATTACTTACACGTATGGATTTACGGATTAATGGATATGAAATATATGCAGTATATATAAATATGAGTAAATATAAGTAGATATATGTGGATATAAAGTTATTATGATTATTATTATATATAAACAGATTTGCTAGATTGTAAACATATTGCTGTATAAATAAATACCGTTTGTATTTATATTATGTATTATTTATGTATTTATAAATAAGTATTATAAACACATTGAACAGGAAACATGTCTTAAAGTACTTAAAAGTAACCTCTTACTCTGGTACGTTTTCATTTGTTGGTACTCTTACCTGGGAGGATTTCATCTGCTGGCATTCAGGCTTTTTCACAGCTCTCTTAGTCAATAATTGCAAACGGGCAAAATGAATCCAAGAGCACAGAAATAATAATAGCATCCTGATCCATCCAGTTCGGTCGGTAAATGTGTTGGAAGCAGGATTTTTTCAGACTAATGGAAGGTAAACTGAAAACTACAGTGACACACGCAGGTGAAATATCGCTTTAATTCAACCGGCTCTAACATGATGGAGCACCTCCATGTTTTTAAGATAAGATAAGATTAACTTTATTGATCCCTGAGGGGAAATTGGGTCATTACAGCAGTACAAAAAATAAAGGTGTAGGCTGGAGAACAAAGAGTAAAAACCGGTAATAAAAAGATAGAAATAGAAATAAGATGTCTCTATAAAGCTAATAAAGTGGAGCTTCGCTGTACTAATCGAGTTCACAACATGCAGCGATCTTTGTTTAATCCTACTGGTCAGGGTGGGAATTAAATATCAGCCAGCCAGCCAAATGCTCCTATTGCACTCTGGGTACAGTAGTTTGTTGATAAGATGGTGAAAGTGACTGGTGAATATTGGGATTTACTAGCCTCTGTGGCTGGTAAGTGTATCTACTCTACCAGTCACTGTGTCAGGTAACCAGCCATGGGTTGGAAGTCCTTTTCCATTCTTCAAAACTTTGTTGGATGGTAAATAAAATGGTGAATTTTGGGATTTACTAGCCTCTCTGGCCTGTGGACAGAAAAGTAAAGCTCCCTGCCCTGCTATGTTTCTTTCCTCTGAAGGAGAGGCAACTTTGACCAGAGGAGGAGAGAGGACAGATGGTCGGGGGACAAACCTGCTGGAAACAATCGTGTAAGTAGCCAGTGTGTATGTATTTTAATATTTCCTCTGATTAAACTGTCCATTAACTGTACGTGTGTGTGTGTGTGTGTGTGTGTGTGTGTGTGTAGAGAGCGAC
>OMLI01072247.1:3099-17183 GCA_900302605.1 Rondeletia loricata | reverse complement strand
CTTATTCTGTCCTATCCTTTTCTGTCTATCTTCTTGCATCGATCTGACTATGGCAACATTTTGTTTTCATATATGCTGATCTATCCTAAATAATCTGTTATAATAAATGGACGTCCACCATAGTGTGTCGTGAAACATCTTTCTCTCTCTCCAAGTGAATTACCGGTATTAAGGAATCGAAACAGGAATCATGTAAAGAGTTAATAATAATATTTTGGAAGCACCAGGTCCAATCTTGGGTCTATCACACCCTTGGATCAAGGTGTTTTTGTTGGATATCTTTTATCCGTAAAATTCAGCAGAAACAGCCAATTCAACAGCCATTTTGCAAAGAAAATTCTCAACCTCAACCCCCCCAATGTTCAACCCAAAATTACGCCCTTGTAGAGTCGCCTCAGAAAGATGAAGACATGTTGACCAGTTGACCAAATTGTCCCACTCTGCTAAGTGGGTGGTCCCCTCAGGGCTGCTGGGACATTTCATCTGTCTGAGTGCATTACCATGATCTGAACATGACTACTTCCACCAAAACAATGGACAGCTCTTGACTTGACTGCGTGTGTGCGTGTAATGTTTCATTCACACATGTCAAAACATAACAGAAATCATGAAATATTGTCCAGGCATTAGAAAGTTCCTCGACAATTAACTAATTAATTATTATAGTCATATATTTTGGAAGGACACGTTGAAAAATATCACAGCAAAGCAATAATCCCTATAGGACAATTATAGGAATATTATAGTGATACCATAGGAGTTAAAAGATATAATAAAGTATGATAGGGTCACTGTAAGCTCACAGTTGAGTACCACACACACACACACACACACACACACACACACACACACACACACAAGTCATTCAAAACCATATGGATTCAGGAAACTCACTTCATCCGGCTTGTCTGATAAACTGACAACAAATCATATCCTTCTGAAACAACTGTCGGTTCGAGACGCGTGGCGTGCAAGAACCCAAATCTACCAAAAATCAAATCTAAAGCTATTCCCACACGGTTTTAGAATGGGTCTACCTTTTTATAGTCATCACTATAATGTTCCTATCATATTCCTATAGCGACTTTGTTGTTGTGTGATATTTCATCCATTCTAAATGTATTCAAGAATTACACTATTTATGTTTCCATAAAGGCAGCTCCAAGACCCAAAATGTTTCATTGTGCATGCAGTTAGACATTATACATTTAAAAAACAATCAACTTACAGAGTCAGCCGCTGCTTATCCTAAGATCCGTGGAAAGAAAAGATAGATATTCCGTTTGAGTGAAGTTTGTTCAGGAGGAGAGATAGTCCTTGTCTTGGTAACAGTCTCGGAGGCGTTCACCTAAATGAAGGGCGCACATGAACTTCTGGTTTTTATAGATGCTTGGTGGGTTTTCCCCGTCCGGACCGGAGGAGGTCTGGCCGGGCAGGATACACTGCAAAAAGTGTCCACCTTCACAAGTCATTGTAGTCTCACGTCCACTCTTTCAAAAGTCTACGTTTTCCCTAAAAGCAAATGAGACATTATAGGATGAGGCACTTCCACTTGTTTTCTACTGCAGTTTCATTCGTGTCGGGAATCTTCCCCAAATCAAGCGCACATAACCCTGAAACGAGACAGAACGAGGCAGAACGAGGCAGATTGGTCCATTAACACAAAACCACTCTTGATTCGAGAAAATTCTCGAAAGAAGCTGATTTGCATTGGAAACGCGTGATCTCACCTCACCACACCTCCACGTTTATTTTGCACTTGTTTGAAGAAAAGTGCGATTTTAAGAGATTAAATTATGTTGAGGTGGATATCTTTTACAGTGTGTTCGGCACATGCGCAGTACAGCGCCGGCAGCGGCCCGGTCTCTGCCGCTGGTAGTCTGATTTCCGAGAAATCACATTGTTGAAAGCAAGGAGGAAGTTCAAAACAACACAGGCAGCTTGCTGCATGTATGGTTAACCTACAGTAACCAGGTGCAGTTTGCACAGGACAATTCTGCACTAAAGAGTTTGCAATATGAAAAGTATTTGCAGGTATTGTCATACAAAATAAATGTATTTCACTGTGATCATTAGGCTACACAACGCACGATAAAATGCCAAAGCATGAGTTACATAAATGAAGTTTATTACTAGGCTATTAGATGTAGTTATTGGTATTATTACTATTACTTGTAGTATAGTTTGGAGATAGTTTGTGCACCTTGCATCTTAGACTGTGATAATGGATTACAGGAGCATAATTCATCATATCTAATAAAAGCACCTGATGCACTCCCACACACGTCCTTCATCCAGAAGCCAAAGTCCAAGCCAAGGCTGGCATGGTCATAAACATGAGACAAGCCCTTTAGGATAAACTGCAACTCGGCTGAGAAGTGGGCCATTTACAAGAAATGCTGCAGTAATTTCACCCGCCGGTAGGGGGCGTCTTCCTGCTGGCCGTGGAGCCGGGAGCATGACACAGCTAGAAGACAAGTCAGACCCAAAACAATCCGGAAGCAGCAGAGGCTTCACGAGGAAAAGGCAGTTTGTGCTGCTGCAGCCTTTTTAATAACAAACGATCATTCCTGTTTGTCAACTCAGCAAGTGCACACGCTGCTCACCTCGAAGTCTCATGAAACATGTCAAGTTGTTGTATTATTATTTATTTTTTTAACATTTTGGGTGTGCGTGCAAAAACTTTGATCATAGCATATCATTTTTGGAATTTCACTTTTCTCACTTTTTTATTTATTTTTTATTTTATTTTATTTATCCTTTATTTATCCAGGAAATGTCCCATTGAGATACTAGATCTCTTCTTCCAGGGAATCCTGGCCAAGACGGCACACAGATAGTTGCATACATAAAATCAGCTACATACAGTTAAATACATCAGATACATAATACATAAATCAACATAAACAGCAGTAAATGTTTCATTGTTGCAGCATTTAAACATTTAAACAAGCCTTTATCTTGAAGATATATAACCCAGTGACTGCACGGATCATAATTAGTCGCTTTGGGAATGGGGAAACCCCACATAGTCCGCTAGTGTTGTTGTCACCGCTGCTGCTCTCCATATAGGGGCTTCTCACGTGATGCTGGCGCGCGCGCATGCGTATTGTGTGTGCGCGCGCGCGTGTGGAACGGAATAGCAGGGAGTTTTCGCTGGCAGTAAATCTATGGGATTTCCCGAGAAGGCAGGTATCTGGATTTTAAGGGGGAAATCATTCCCAAAGTCCGATGGTTTTTTCCTTCTTTTTTGGGGGTCTTTTGTTTTTGTGTTCACAGTAAGAGCCGGCAGACATGACACCGTGTTGATGATGATAGGAGTGGAGATGTGAGAAAGAGGTGTGAATTACAGGAATTGGCTGAAGACTTGGTTGAATTCAGGGTTCATTCCCACAGGGATCAGACCGTTTTTGGTTTTTTTGCCCTGTGCTTTAGGGGTTCGGGATTATTGAGTTGATACTTCTTAAGGGGTTTGTGAGAAAAGGTTTACCTCTTGTGGCCTGGAAATGGGACTACACTGCCCTCCAAAAAAGGTCAAAGGTTATAACAAGACTTTAGCTTTCATATCAACAGTAATTATTCCCATAATAGCTTTTAAATTATATACACTCCACTTCTGCACCACCAATGTTTGTGTTTGGGCACAAATGAAACAGTGAAGTCCTTTTTCTCAGTTTCACTAGTCAAGCAGTGAATGCACTTTGGCTCTGTGGGGCAGTATACACATATCCAAATGATTTACTGTCAGCCTCTTATTTCATCCATTTATTTAAAAACGCACATCTTCATCAACATAGTTATTCATTGTTTACATTCACATTTTCATTGACATTAAAACATTAAAAGATCTGTAAACTACTCTCTAGGAATATAGCAGTATAATAATAGTAATAATAGATACAAGTTGTACGTGTGTATTACTTCCTGCCTTGTCTTTCCCCACAGCAGTCTATGCTATTTCCCAGTTGCAGCCTAAATCTCCTTTATTATCTATCTACCTAATACACCAGTGTCCTGTCTGCCATTAACCGCCTACTGTTTATCGTGCACTGTCCCCTTTGAAACTGTATGTCAGGTGTTTTTCTCCCCGTAACGACACATTTCTGTACATTTCTGGCACTCTGTGAATGAAGCGATGGTAATTCTGATTATATAGGCCACCTCCGAGGCTTTGGGATGAGGCAAGCGGCTTGTGCCTCCAATCTCCCCCGGGCCATCTGCTTTGACACTGGATCAAGTCAAAGCCCTTCCCAGTTAGCCTGTAACCACTGCCGCTTCCAGGGTGGGAAGGAGGGAGAGGGATAGAGAGGGATAGAGATGGATGGCGAAAGAGGAGGGTGGAGAAAGGAGGGAGGAGGAGGAGGAGTAGACAGAGGGAATTGGTGATGGAGGAAGGAGGGAGAGGAGAGACACCACAGGGAGGAGGGGAGGTGGAGGAGAGGTAGGCAGCGGAGGACCAGAATATCCTACAAGAGCAAGTGCAAGCGCTGTTACTGTGCTGAAGTTTGACTTAAGTAGAAGTAAAACAAGTAAACACGTCCTTCCCCCCCATGAACGATGCCCATGGGCCAATCTGTAACAAGATGCATCATCCCTCCGGGTTTAATCAAAATCAGACCAGTGCTGTAGCAGTTTGAGTTTGCAATTTAGACTTTTAATTGTAGCTCCCCCATCAGGTCAAGCTGTGCAATGCTTTTAAATGCCAAAAAGCATCATCAAGTTCAAAATCACACCAGTGGTGTCTGAAATATCATGTTTGAGTAAAAAAATTAAAAGTAGCTCATTTAAAATACACTCAAAGTGAAGTTACTGAGTTAAAAAACACAATGGTATTACATATGCCATGCAATGCTAAAATGATGAGAGGTCAGAGAGTTCAAGCTAAGCTCTTTTAATAATAATAAAAAAGCATGAACCACAACACTTCTGTACAGACTTCCCCTCTTTTCTTCTCTTTTCTTTGTTTTTCCAGGACTGTGAATCTAAACAGGCCAAAGCCACGAGTGAGGGCTTGGGAGGGGATTTACCGTGTTTCCCCTCAATCATCTCACATTAAAGGGCCAGGTTCTGGTGTGATGCTCATGGAGAGCCTGCGAAATTTGTACTCTGTAATGGGTGGGATTTAAAATGTAGCGAGGTGTGATGCTTAAGTCAAAACACACCTAAGTAAAAGTAAAATTACAGATTTCCAAAAAGTACACAACAAAAAATTTATTCGTTGCCTCCACATTTGGAGATAGGAGGCTAAATGGAGAGACAGAGGGAAGAAGTGTTGAAATAGAAAAGTACAAATGGAGGAAAGAAACGGGTGAGATTTGGAGGAAGGAGGAAAAAAAGTAATAAACGCCTTTATTCACAACCCGGTCAAAGGATATCTGCCTGCCCTCCTCCACATCTCTCTGTTCCTCCTCCATCTAATCCTCCCTCCTCCTCGCCTCGTTTCATCTCCTCACCTTCACCATTTGTTACTCCTCCATCCTCAGGATTGATCCCTGCCTTCACCCTCTCCACCTTTGCCCCCTGCCCTCCGCCCTTAAACTTTACCATTACCTCTTCCTCCTGCAGTGATATAATCTCTCCCCCATCCATACAGCCAGACAGAGGATCCCTTCAAATAAAAATGCACAGATAAATAAAGTAAAAGTAAAATCTCATACCAAGACTCACAAGTAACACAATGACCCTAAACGAATCCAATAGAGTTATATTACTCTGTAAAAGTGCGGAGTTAGGAGTTAGTTCTCTGAATCGGTACCGGCAATGAAAAAGTGGTTAAGCAGAGACAAGAAGTCAACATGAAAGTGCATTATGCTTTATGGGAGAGAGCCATTGGGTTAGAGTGATGTCATGTCATCTTATCTTTAGTGTTGTAAAAAAAAAAAGCTCTCAAAAACATATGGGAAGATAAAGCAACTGGGAGCAAACAGGCAGACGTTTTTGTGTGTGTTTGTTTTACAGAAGGGAGTACAATGTCTAAGTTCCTCTTCGCTTCCTGCGTCAGTGTTTTTTTCCCCTCTTCTGTCTGTGTTTTATTATTGAGCTTTGTAACATTTATCACTTGACTTTTGTGCGCACTTCTGTGATCACTGCGCAGATGAATAAACCAAACTAAACTAACTAACCAACTGTGATGCCCATACTTAAACAGCGTTTCCTCCCCTGCTCTCCTTGAACTTGGTCTATAATCAGATTTCAGAAATTGCATTGAGATGATAAGAGGGTCCCTGTTTGTGTTTTGTTGCTGTATCGGCTACCTGTCATTGCCCCTATTTGTATACCTGTAAAGTGAAGTAAAGTTTATTTATACAGCACCTTTCACAGAGCAAGGTCACAAAGTGCTTCACATGAGTAAATAAGTTAAAATAAGACCATCAAATAGTATGAGACAAAACATAAAAACACAGAAATACAGACACAAAGGCTAGACAAAGGCCAGTCTGAACAGATGAGTCTTTAGCTGCTTTTTAAAAGTGTCAACAGAGATCGCAGCTCTTAAGTCCAGTGAAAGGGAGTTCCACAGCTTAGGTGCCACAATTTCAAAGGCTCGGTCACCTTTTGTTTTGAGCCTGGAGCGAGGGACAACCAGTAAGCCCTGGTCAGAAGACCTAAGTGACCTGCCAGTAATGTAGGGATGGAGTAGGTCACAGATGTACACAGGTGCCTGATCATGCAGGGCTCTACAAGTGATTAGAAGAACCTTAAACTGGATCCTAAATGTCTGGCCTAGTTGTCCTCTTAACTGTTATACCAGGCTCACCTCCATTGACTGACGGCTTTCCTATTTGTATCAATACATTGCAACCTTGTTTGCCACCGTCTTGTCTGTCTTCTCTGCAGTGGGATCAGAGGAGGAGGAGCAGAAGAGAAAGAAGAAAAGGAGGAGAGGAGTAGAAGAAGAGAAGGATGTGGCGGGCGGTGCTGTTGGACGTGACAGATGGGACGTCCTGACCATGATCCACTTGATAAGGTCAGTCACACCACGGCACCACAATAAGGTAATTAGCATGCCGGCCACTGCAGGAGAAACTATTTTTTTATGTTACATGAAAATGCTAATAAAAGAGATTGAGTCAGTAAATTAATAATTGTGATGACTATTAGATAATATGCTTTACACAATAGTTTGGAAACATTAGATATTCAGACAAAGCTGCCTGTTATGTTATTATATTATTATAATTAGGGGGCCAAGCACCGCGATCGCAATCGATTTAAAACACGAAATACGACCAGGCATATCTCATGCCCCGTTTGATCTACAGTCATGAAATTTTGCTCCACATATGTCCCTCCTCACGAGGAACACATTTGCCTCAAGAACCCATGACTTCCGGTTACTTAGATTTTCCGCCATTTTTATTTTTTGAAAAACCATTAAAATCCTACTCCTCCTAGAGTTTTTGACCAATCTGCACGAAACTTGGTACACATAATCTATATACCAATATCTACAATTCCATCTGGACAAAAGTTTGAAAAGTTAAAAAACAGAGCCACTATGAGCCAATGAATTTTGCGGAGGGCGTGGCTTTTCACATAAAGGTGTATAACTTCTGAACGGTTTGACCTAACACCACGAAACCTCGTATGCATATTAGCACACATAAGCAGAGGCTAACCCTCCATTATTGGCCCAATCAAACAAAATGGCGGTGCTAGAGAGGTCATTTCCGGTTTAGGCCTAACCGCTATCCCGATTTTCTCCAAACTTCGTACAGTGGTAGATGGGCTCCCCTAATGGCCACAGGAGATATATGAAGCTGATGAAAAACGCAATAACTTTAAATTCAACCTCTCAAATGAAACAAAATCACTTCACAACAAGGTCCTAACAGGTCTTTAAACATGTTTCATCAGGGTTGGGAAGGTTACTTTCAAAATGTATTCCGTTACAGATTACAGATTACCTCATTAAAAATGTAATCAGTAACGTAATCTAATGGATTACTCAATCCAAGTAACGTAATCTGATTATTACTGTAACCGCACACTGTGTCCCATCAAAGTGCCCTTGAGCAAAACAGTGAACCTCTTCCTGCTCACGCATTGTATGTCACTCTGGATAAATATCTACATTGTAATTGTAAATTGCATGTGTTTCTATGCTATGCTCTCTCTATCTCTCTCTCTCTCTCTCTCCCTCCCCCACGTTGTAAGGCTTTCTCAAGGTTAAGTTAGTTCAGTGGGAGTGTCTTCTGGTACCACGTGACTGTGATGTGGGGTTACTCTGTGTCAAAGCTGCGCTATCAGCTGCAGGGACATTTGGGCTGCATGGTGTGACGTGGCACCCATGGACCAAACTAACTGTGGACAATAAAACACTATTCATAATCTCAACAAAAAATACAAATGTAATGTGTGAAAACAGCTAGGAAATAGTATGATTAATATAGACTACATAAAGAATAACGATTTAAAAGCCAAAATTCATAGCATGGCTTTATTGGGCATACTTTTACGGCGCACAGATAAAAAATAAATGTGCATCTTCCGCACGACCTAAGCCCTTTAATTGCAGCAGGGGTATCTTGCCATTGCGCATGGCAGCCCACTATAGGTGAAGGTGGAGAATCCACCCGGAAGGATGCTTCAGTAGACCATTTGAGGTCTATTCCTTTCCTCAACAACATCGCTTTCCTCCCCCTTTCTTGCCGGCGAAAGCTGCAGTGTGCACCCGGCTGGACCTCTCCCACTGTGGCTCGTCTCAGATAAATTCTCGCCCCCCGTTAATCTCCCAGATTTGTCGGCGGGTTGCTGCTGCAGTCGCTGCTGCAGTGTCGAGCCGCTCGCGGGACAGCAGACTCCCCGGGACAGCAGACTCACCGGGACAGCAGACTCAATGAGAAAGACATGCTCGCCTTCGTGCTGGTGTCTGGGTCGCTCTGGATTATATTAGGTGAGTTTTGGGAAATGTGCTTTCTTCCGTCCCTCCCTCCCCCCTCTCATGATCCAGTGTTGCCGGGCTGGAGGTAGGTGATGTCACCTGTCTTGCATGGGGCTGAGGCGCATTGTCTCTTTTTATTTTCCAAGGGCTGGTACTACTTTTTCCTCTTCTTTCTTTTTTGCATTATTGAATGGCAGTTTCCATACCAATAAACTCCCATAGGTTTGTCATTTGCAGGGTATTGCTGTTGTGAGTGCTTGGCCTGTACGGTAACAACGCCGGTGACATTTTTTATTTCATCCAGGCTACACCTTTATAGCCTACACCTTCCGAGCCCAGCCTACATCCAAAGGTGTAGCGCTGTAGTGTAGCAGGGTAATAGGTTTCTAGGTTATTATAGAGCTTTCAGGAATGATCGAGGGATCGGGCTGCACTTTATTCAGGGAGACAGGCTGCCATGCGGCCGCACACTCACATGGATGCACACGGGCGAATGCATGTGTGCTGCTAAATGCATCTCGTTTTGCAGATGAGTGAGATGATGATGTCTCGCATGGTTCAAGCATGTTTTATGATGCAGTGTCCGAAAGGCCCGCTTCCACTGTACAGCCTAGGCCAGACGGGATAAACGTGTGCTTCAATGTCCGGACAGCTGCTATAAGGTCGTGTGACATTGTGCATGGAAACCGGACACACGTCAGTAGAAACCTCTTAAGCGTGACTGTGTTTCTATAACGAGGGCATGTGAATCCCTCTCACATATTGTCATCTGAAATTAAAGATGGCAGCCTTCTAGACTGCCGGTCGGGAAAGTCAACTATCTGCCGATAGATATCTTATGTCCTCCAGCGAGGGAGGGAGGAGGAGGATGAGGAAGGAGGATGACGCGCTAGAAAAGGCCGCAGCTGATTGGATGGAGCTGTCCACGGGAGAGGGGGTGCTGAAATCCTGCGGCCTACCGGCAAACTAGACAGCCAATGTTAAATAAGTCATTGATTGTTTAAAATGGAGTAGTAGTAGTAGCTTTTATGTTATGGTTTTAATGGTTAATTGTTATTCTTCCGCCAGTAGCTAAACAACATGGTTGCTAAGCGACACGTAAGCACAGGTATCAGTGGTGATTACGGTTAGCGCATTCATATTTAAATTAACTGTCAAGGTGTTGGATGTTTTACAATGTGACTCAGCCAATCAGAACTGAGGACTAGGGACCGTTCATGTCAAATCATTAAAAAACTGAAATATAAAGTAAAGCCCCCCAAAACGGCCTTGTTAGGACATTCATGACACCACTCCACTCCTAGTCCTCACTATGAATAATTCATTGTAATCGCCATCTGGTGAGCCCAGCGCAGACCTGTAAACCTATTCCGTTCCCCTCCTCGATCATTTATTAAAAGGATGGGTGCCGTGAAACAGAAAAAAACACACACTCCAGTTTATCAGCCGGTGACCTTTTCTCATTCAGGGAAGGTCACTCAGCTGTTTCTTTTTAACACGACGGGAGGCTCACTTGAGGAAGATGGTCTGCAGCTGTATATGATACATGATGTTGGCTTTTTGTCATCCAAACACCCTTTTGGTTGACAGCTTAACCTGATAGCCTGTGTAACAAGACGAAGGGTGGGAGGGAGGTTGTGGCCTGGCCAGGTGAACTGCAGTTTTCTCTTACACGTTAACTAAGTCTGACTAAATCGTGTAGTTAACAGACGCGCTCGAGCTGACGTTACCCACTGAGCTCGAGACCCTAGGCTCTATGCTTTAGCTCTCATGTAGTCCAGTATAGCCCAGTTTTAGACCAAGCAGTGAATGCATTGTTACACGTTTAAACAAAGCATAAACAGCTGCAAATATCAAAAATATGCACCAGAGAAGTCCATATGTACAAGATACTGTTTTAGTTTTGTCATATACCCCAGAGCACATAGTCCTAAGACGCGGACGTCTACTAAACTTTCACTTTTAAATCCTATGTAGCCTCATTTTGACCTCTTTGACCTTAGACGTCTTTGTATTATATATCTACTGTGTATTATATATCCTGCATTGTCCACCTGCACTGAATGTGAGTACATCCTGTCCCTGTACTATGTGTGCTGGTCGTTGTATTTACAGTATGTACTTATGTCACTATGTGAGTTGTTGATATTTTTCTGCACCAAGACAAATTCACGAGCATTTACGTATTTGGCAAATCAAGCGATTTTGTGATTCTGATTCTGATTCTGGCAATCAGCAAGCAGTGAGTTTTAAGATCTACAACATGCACACTACATAGGGTCAGTCAATACTGGAGTAATCAATAACATCAGCCTCACACTGTGCGCTCAGGTTCGTGTGATGAGTCAGATGAGTGTTTCAGCATGCAGCGCGTTCTCTTCCCTTTACTGTGGGATATTGGGCTGTAATGACTGAGGTTAAAGTGCTGAACCAGGGCTTCGGGTCTCTCCCGAAGCCCGTCACATGCTCAAGCGCTTCTCTTAGATCATTCTTCCTCGTTCAGTGTGTGTGGAGTCTCGCTCCTGTTGGGTGAAAACCTCCAATCTTGGTGATTTTCACGTTTTTTTACTTGAACTGAAGGATTCGATGGGCCTCTGTGGATTGAAAGACCCCTTCAAAAAGCATCGTACAGTTGAAGGGTTTCATTCCAAAACGCCATATATATCCATTTTGGGGAAATCATTTTTATGTCTTAAGACGACTCCTAAATTCAATACTAACCCATAATGTTTTATAGCAGCAGTCAATGTGGGAGAGTGGGTGTAAAAATGGTGGATATCTCATTTTGGAGCGAAACTGTTCAATTGTAAAAACCATTTCAAACCCCGGTGTTTGATTTCAGAATATCAAAATTGCATGGTCGTCAATGGAAGAGTAAGGCTGTGTTTCTTCTTCCACCATCTCACTTTGACAGTCAAATTATCATCCTGTGTGTGTGTGTGTGTGCGTGCGTGTGTGTGTGTGTGTGTGAATTATATCAGTCGTATAACCAAAAGTGCTCATTTGCATGTGTTTGTGCACACATGTATGTCTGTGTGTACATGCAAGCATGCGTGTCTATGTTTTCCCTACTGTAGTGTGTGTCGCTATGTCAGCGTGTGTGTGTGTGTGTGTGTGTGTGTGTGTGTGTGTGTGTGTGTGTGTGTGTGTGTGTGTGTGTAGCTTTTGGTGTAGGATAAGATGAGCACTGCATTTAGGAAGGGGGAGGGTGATGGAGAGAGGGATAGAGGAGGGAGGAGGGGGCGTGGTGAGAGCAGAGCGTCTGCTGAGCTGAGGGTGGTGTGATACGGTGGCCAGCCAGGCTCAAACTAGGACAAAACGCATTTCCCTTGCTTCCACTCGCTTGCCTCAGCATAATCTCACCGGTGGCAGTGGGCAGGTAATCACTGGTTTGCACAGGGCGATGTGATATCCGCCTGAGGTCCCTTGACACACACACACCCACACACACCACACACACACCACACTAGCTGCTCTGACGCCTTTGTAATTGCCTAGTACCTATAGTGTGACCACAGCTTCTTTCGTCCCTATGTAATGCAATTACAGTTTAGATCTCTCTCTTTTTTTTTGTGGTCTTGTTGACTCGTTTGTTTTTTCTTCCTCTATTTCATTTTGCTCTCTCTTTGCTCTGTGTGTCTCTCTCGCTTTTTCTCTCTCACTCTCCATTAACAATACTGCATATATAGAGCGTGTTCTTTCTCCTTAATACTTCTTTCTCCTGCAATTCTTGTGCCATTATTATATTACGATCAGTTATCTATGAATAATAATTGCAATAATCAGTTACATTGCACCTCTGTTCAGGAGTGGGGGAAAAAAAGTTTGTTTGTGCGCATGTAGCGTGTCTTTGCAGTTACAGTGACAGTGACAGGAGGAAGTGGTGGTTTGACATCTGGAGGGTGGCCTCAGGTGGGGGTTGGCCGAGCGAGATAAGGATGAGTGGGGAGAAGAGAGAGAGAGAGAGAGAGAGAGAGAGAGACACAATGTGCTGAGTGAGAGTAAGTGGTGGGCAAGGAAGATTAAGAATGATGGTTAAAACAAAGAAAAGACAGTAGATGTAATGAAGAGAGAGTAGTGAAACTGCAAAATGGACAAAAGGGACTAGAAGAAGAAGAGAAAGCCCAGCAGGATGTCTTTAAATATAGCAGGTGGTACTAGTGGGGTTATCCCTGGTCATCCCTCTCTGTGCTAATAGGCTGTAATCTCCTGGTGCTGGAGTCTAATCGTTGGTGATGGCCTTCAGATGGGGCGATGGGGCGGGACCAAAGGACACAAGGGTGGTGTTTCCTCCACTTAAGCCTCTGAGGTCACAGGAAGTCTAGCTGGCCCATTCACAAGCCCTCATCCCTGTGCGTCGTTCAGTACTCAACCCCCCACACCCAAATCCTATTCAGTGGAATATCCCTGAGAGGAAAAGAGCGAGTGTCCTCATGCATCGATGAGATAGAGGCATAAATTAGAAGTTGCTGCATTCCCCTAGACTCGCTGCAGTCGTACTTTACAAAATGCAGCTTCTTTTGAATGCACTGCTACGTCGAGGATACGAGCGCGTGGGGACTCCTCCTCATTTATGGTGGTATGTTCTCGGGGAAGTGCCATTTGGTTAGATACGCCATTTGTGGGAACGCCAATGTAACGGAGTGTGAGAAGGTGGTCAAATTCACTCCTTTGGTAGGAACACCGTCTTTTAGCTACTTCAAGAGCATCTTTTAGCCTTTCATGTGAATGCATACAGCTGGAAGAGTTCACTCGCTCCTCGTGATTCATCTTCAAACTCAAACTTCACGGTTAAACTCAGTCCCTTCGTAGAAACGCCACACTTCAGCTAATTCAAGCACATGTGGCCTTTTGTGTGCATGTTCACAGCTTCGCTTGCTTCTTCTGATTCATCTTACAGCTGAAATATTTCACCTGGTTCTCATGATAGAGGGTTGAGCGACATTCAGTCCTATAAGAAATGTTCAAATGTCTATTTTGTGTCCAGCTGTTCGTGCCCAGCATGTGCACTATATGTTTGTGATAGATATAGTACAGTTGGTATTATGTTCCCTCAGTTCAGCATTTGACTGTGCACATCTGTCGCGCTGTCCAGCCGAGTGTCAATGTCTATTGAACACAAACACGCACATACGACAGAATGTAGACATGCATTGGCACTGCATTGCGTTGTAAAAACAGAATTTTCAATCATCGATAT